>BDUI01004915.1:64558-80863 GCA_002335545.1 Apodemus speciosus
TGAAATCTGCTGTGTATTTTATAGCTCTAGTACCTCTCAAGATGAAGTTGCCATATTTTGGGTGCTTGGTAGCCCCTAATACTTTATAGGTTACCATAACCCTAAAACTCCAGACTGTCCCTGATTTAGCTCTCTAGGGAATAGAGGTCCTGGTATTTGATGTAACTCTTTTTTCCTGAATGCCATTTTTAAGGCTCCAATATGGACAGGTCTGTAAAGGTCATGACCTCTATATGCAAGTCTTCTCCTTTAGCCCAGGTGTGTTTCGGTGTCCTCTAGAGTTTACTCTTTTAATTGCAACGGGCATGATCTGTGAAAGAAAATAAACATGTTCAACCTTTGAAGATCAATATGTAGGAGATGGGCAATGGGAGGCTCGGTGTTTCAGATATTTTTTTCTTCAACAAGGCTCTGCGGCTCCTATGTGAATTTGCAGGAGATGTGTGGGAACCCGTAACCCAAGRGTGTCAGGCTGGAGGAGGAGTGGTTGGCTCTTAACAATGGCAGCAGTATCTGAGCCGTAGGCAATGGCCCAGCTAAAGTGTCTCCTTACAGAAGTGATAATGCTGTTCTTGGATGTGATGCTAGGTGGAGCATAAAGGAATAACTCTGAGCGCGGAGAGGGAAAAGTTCTGGGCTGGGTGAGACTTCCTGGAAGATGCATGCCATGGATGTAATTCCCAACAGTGACAGACAGGGCCATCTAAACCCTACTGTGCCTAAGAACTTCCCATGCCCCAGGTCTTTGTTTTACAGATGGACCAGTTAAGCTCAGAAGGGTTGTATAACTTAGCCAAGGCCCAAGCAAAGCACCTAGCTTAGGAGACTTGGCACCCCTTCYTGTCCATCATACCCCTGCTGCTGCTGAACTAGAAGGCAGCTGGGGACTGACTCTAGGGACCAGCTGGGGTGTGCCTGAGGACACTTTACTAGGGAGCAAGGGCTATTTCAGCAGGCAGGTGCTGATGCACACCACTGTGCTGTTACTGTAGTAATACAGACTACTCTAAAAATGGCACTGAGCAATGCCTTGTGATGCTCGGCAATGACAGAGGCTGCTCATTGCTGTCCTGTGACAGCTAGTTCCTCGGCTGGCAGACTTGGCTTGAGAAGCAGAGTGATGTGATGGTTCACAAGGCACCACCTCTGGTGTTTGGGTGTCTGGTGATTGCAGTTTGAATACCCCAGATCTCTCATGGGTCTCTAGTTACAGTCTGTTTGTATGGAATGACCTCAGCTCTTTCAGCCTGGTGGCTGGTTTCTGGAGGCTAAAAGTAGACAACAGTCAGTTGCTTATGTTTCTTTTGACCCCAAAACAATGCGTCACGCACTGTATAAATCATATTCAATGAGGAGTCAGCACAAAGGGGAGGTGAACCAGACTTGGACTTTGTGTATGTGGTGTGTATGTGTGTGTATCACATGTTATTTACAGGTACACAAACATGTGTATGGTGCCCAGAGGTTTATGTCAGTCACTCTCCAATTGATTATTATTATTTTTTTTAAAGATTTGAGGAGATATTTTATTTGGTGTGTGTGTGTGTGTGTGTGTGTGTGTGTGTGTGTGTGTGTGTGTGTGTGTGTATCTCCCATGACCCACCTGACATGGTTTGTAGAATCAAACCCAGGTTCCCTAGAAAAGCAATAGGTAGTCTTAGCTGCCGAGAAATCTCTCCAGCCTTATTTTCTGAGCCATAACCTTTTACCAAACCTGGAGCTCACCACTTCAGCTAGACTGGATGGCCTGGAAGATCTAGAGATCTAAGCATTCTTACCTCCCCAGCTCTGGATTACAGGAGTGTGCTGTAAGGCCTGGCTTTTTACATGGTTGCAAGGGATCCAAACTCAGGCCCTCATGCCTGTATGTGACAAAGACTTTAGCAACTGAGCCACCTTCTCAGCCCTGGATTCAGTCTCTTTGTAGGAAGAAGCAAGGCTCAAGATGTGTGTGTGGGATAAGAAACACTGCCTGGAGCCATTTTTGGAAAATGTCATCTGTCACAGCCATCAACATGTTTGCCAACAACTGGCTGGGATGTGGCTAGGTAACTAACTGGGAAAGAAAACGTTGTATTCAAATGGCACGGTCTCTAGTAAATGTCAACGTGGTGAAAGAGAATGAGGAACATTCTAGAGAGGCAAAGTAGCTCAAATGCAAATGGAGAAGAATTTGAAAAGGCTCGATTAGCTGAAGATCTTTCAGAAAAGCAGTTGATATCACCTTTGGCTCAAGCCACTGCCTTTATTTCTTAGGGATCTCCACTAGGCAGAGCCCTGTGCCCTGGGGAGCCTTACACAGCCCAGTCCTAGGCAGGTGTTCCAAAGCTTGTCTTGGGCCTGCCCTCTTTTGTTCCTGGTTTAGCCCCCAGCCTCCTTTCCCTAGAGATTGTGCATTTCATTAAACCAGGGCTTGAACTCAGGAGTAACGACCACCTTTATATGTACTGGCTCTTTACTGGCAAGCTATTAGAGGGAAGACACCATTCTATAACACTGCAGAAATAAAGCCCAGAAAATTATGCTAAAAGCTCCACCACCCAGGATAAATGTTATAGGAGGCATTAACCTTCCATAAAAATCCCTTTGCTAGGCAGGAATTTAAATGACAGTCACTGTGAGAGGAGATATTTAGCTGAGAAACGTATTATACTGCCACCTTCTCTTAGAATAGCAAGCTCGTTGGTTATCAGCAATTGAATATTGTCCATCTTTTTCACATGTATGCTCAGAAATAAAGCAAATACATACATGCAAGTTGGTGAGTGTCAACTCATATTGCATTTCCTATTTCCCTGGAAGTTTTATATACAGTCTTTGCTTTTATTTAGGGAATCTGAATGAGAAATTAATATTCAAGCAGAGGTGAAACAAGCCCCCACATTGCTAGTCTTGAGAAAAAAAAATCATTTTCTCCCTAAGGCTTTAAGTGTAATTCTGTGGTGAGTGTGCTAGACCAGAAATTACAAAGATTATATAAGATTTGAATCTTCCAGTAAACAAGCCAGAAGATATACCTAATGGAAGTTTTTATGCAGAAGCTTATACATGGTCTAAACTCAGGACAGAGGGGTCCACCTTACTGATGGTTTCCATTCTTGCAGTGTGAAAGCCATCTGTTACAGAATGAGAATGTAGACAATCCCCTTTATCAGAATGGCCCAGATGCTGCCTATCTGTCTCTGCCCTTCCAGAGTTTGACATGGGAAGATATTCCATTTCCCAAGGGCTTGGTAGATGTGAATTATTAACACTGAACCCTGGGTTTCACTGTTCCTGTTCCTGGTATTTCACAAACAGGGCAGTATATTTTCCTCTGAGGGACTAGCTTTGCAAATAGGTTTGGAAGACCAAGAATGGAAATCTATCCATGGTGGGTACTTATAGACCACTCTCGCCCATTAGCTCACGTCATCAGGTTGGCATACTATGAGGTAGTGAGGAAATATCTTGAAGTGTTTTAAGACTTTCTGTAGATAAAAAGCATAATAATGAAATCTACTGAGGTTAATTATAGAAGATGGAGACTATGGCAAGAAGAAGAAAAATAGGAGGAGGAAGTAGAGGATAAGGAAGAAGAAGAGGAAGAGAAACTGAAGGAAGAGGAGGAGGAAGAGGTGGGTGGGGATGAGCCCCAGCAGCAGCAGCAGCAGCAGCAGCAGCAGCAGCAGTAGCAGCAGCAGCAGCAGCAGCAGCAGCAGCAGCAGCAGCAGCCATGGCTGCCAGAAGAGGTGGTGCTTACTTGTAATCCCAACATTTGAAGGCAGGGGAATCAAGAGTTCAAGGCCACCTTTAATCATATTGTAAGGTTGAGGACAGCTTAGGCTATATGAAACCTTGTCTTAACAAAATGAAAGAAAGAAAAAAGAAGAGAAGAAAAAGGAGAAAAAGAAAAGGAGAAAACAGGAAAGAAATGAGGAAAACGAGAAGAAAGGAGGGGAAATGAAGATAGAATGAAATAGGAAAATGACTCTTCTGTAAAGCTTTATATATTTCATATAAGATAATAATGCAACATATTGAAATATATTTCTCATTAATCAGACAATTAAAAGCCTTATATTTTATAATGGATTAGGTTGAAAAGACTGCTTAATGAAATTTGCTACTTTAGGAGGACTACTGATTTGGGCTGAGAATTGTGCACAATAACTTCATTTGATTATTATAGGTATTGCCATCTCACTTTCCAACATCAGGAGGTCCACCAGCTTCCACAGATGCCAGTTCATCTAGAAGAATCAGGCTCATCCATCACCATTTACCACTGCTTTAAATTTTTTAGAATCTATGTTACTCCATTCTTTCTTCTTTTGAGACATAACCTTGGATGACCTTGAGCACTRTCTTTAGTTGAAGTTGACTTTGAGTTTCTGATCCTCCTGCCTCCATCTCCTGAGTGCTAACATTTCATCACACTGGATCTATATGGTCCTGGGGATCAACCCAAGGCTTTGCACATGTCAAGCAAACCCTGTGCCAACTGAATCACATTCTCAGCCTGGAACTGCTTGGAATTTCATGGCCAGCAACTCTTTTAAGATGTTTCTCTTTAGGAGAAACATCTGATCCTACCATTCAGTGAAGTCTAATTGATTAATGTAGCTGAATTTTCCCTGTCCAATCAATTTAAATATTAGTACAAGAAATCTGTGATTGGACACGGAAAAGGGAGGCAGCGAGAAGAGTTTCAGAGATGGGAATGGAGGAAAAGAAAGAAGGAGAACAAGGAAGATGGAGGATGAACAGGAAGATTCAGATTCCGTGTGGCTTTAAATAGCCACAGGTAGCTATAATATCATATAGGGATAGAATAATTGGGATAACTTGTCTAATCTTGGTGGGGCAGCTTGTATCATTATCATTTGGCTCTGAAATCATTGTGTGGGAATCCTGAGAATTGAAAATTTATTGATATATAAATCTGACTGATTAATTAGAAACTTCTATAGTTTTGATTTACTGGGTTGAGGGGATTCGTGACAACTAGCCACAGGGACTAGATGGCTGAAAAGGAACAGGTGGCTCTGAGGTAGGCAAACCAGAACAGGGAAGACTGGGGCTCACGGGCTAGCCTAAAGGCTGCAGGACAGCAGGAAGGGAGTAGCTGGGTGTAGTGTGGGAACTTGCCACACAATTGTAATATTTCCCACAACAGATTAACAAATTCTTGAAGTTTTAAAAAGATGACCATTGTCTTCAGGATCACTGTTGGAGTCTGAGGCATCACTGTCTACCTTTTGCTGGAGCCCTATCTGGTTGTAAGTATGTACTCTACTTCCACCATCCCTCCCAGAGGAGCCTGAATGACCTTTCAAGCAGTATGGTAAGATGTGTCTCTCAGATAAGTAGCTTGGCAGACACGTAAACACTACAATCTGCATGCTTCTCAGTGACCAAGGACACAGGTGAGACTTTCACTCAAGAGTCTACACCAACTTGGATACCTACACCACCCAACCGACATGGAAACTAGCTCTACCTTCCCTCCAGCCAACTTCCCTACAGGCCAGTCCAGTGGCCTGATGGCTGCCCAAATGCTACAGCCTGTGAGCCTCCCAGGAAGTTTACAGTAACCAAGGGCACAGGAGGTCTGCAGTAATCAGGAGCATAGCAGCACTGCTCTAACTGGAGACACAGGAGACCCACCCTAACCAAAGTCAACACTGCCTTCCTCCAAGGAGACTGGTTTCGGTCAGAGACACCCAGGCCAGTCAACACCAGAGAGAACCAGATGGCTAGAGGCAAGTGCAAGAACATAAATTGCCGGGCCGTTCTGATGCGGGCTGTGTACCTATGGAGGAAATCCGGCAGGGCAGGGGAGCCCTTGTTCTGGCCTGGAGGCTGGAGACGCCGAGAGGCCTGTTCCATTGCTCTAGCACAGCAGGTTCTGATAAGAAGAGACAGCCCATGATTTTCAAGCTTTATTATAGAAGAGTAGAGTGAGAGAGGGAAAGTAGAGAGATGAAAGAGGGGAAGAGACTAGAGAAAGAGAAAGGTAAGAGAAAGGGAGAGCAAGAGAGAAGAGAAGAAAAAAGGGTAAGAGAGAAGGCCAAAAGAGAGCAAGGAGGGGTCATGCAGCCCCTTTTATAACAGACTGGGCTACCTGGCTATTGCCAGGTAACTATGATGTGGGGCAAACTTGGCTGTAGCCAGGTGACTGTGGAGGTGGAGTCCAGCCAGAACACTAGGTGCTTGGGTTGCTCCCTATGTGACTGATGGCCACAAGGTTATGTCAGCCCTAACCAAAGTCAACACTGCCTGCCTCCAAGGAGACTGGTTTCAGTCAGAGACACCCAGGCCAGTCAACACCAGAGAGAACCATATGGCTAGAGGCAAGTGCAAGAACATAAATGACAGAGCCCAATGCAATTTGGCACCATCAGAACCCAGTTCTCCTACAGCAGCAAGCCCTGGCTACCCTAACATGCCTGAAAAGCAAGATAATGGCCTAAAATCCTAGCTCATGAAGATGATAGAGGTCTTTAAGGAGGATATAAAGAATTCCCTTGAAGAAATACAGGAAAACACAGGCAAACAGGTAGAAGCCCTTAAAGAAGAAACAAATAAATCACTTAAAGAAATACAGAAAAATACAATTAAGCAGGTGAAAGAATTGAGCAAAATGGTCTAGGAACTAAAACTGGAAATAGAAAAAAATAGAGAAAACACAAAGAGAAGCAACCCTGGAGATGGATAACTTAGGGTAGAGATTAGGAGCTACAGATACGAGTACCACCAACAGAATACAAGAGATAGAAGACAGTATCTCAAGTGTAGAAGGTTCCATAGAAAATATTGACATGTCGGTCAAAGAAAATACAAAGTATAAAAAGCTCCTAACCCAAAACATACAGGAAATTCAGGAAACAATGAAAAGATCAAACCTAAGCATTAACAGGAACAGAAGAGGGTGAAGAATCCCATCTCAAAGGGCCAGACAACATCTTAAACAAAACCATAGAAGAAAACTTCCCTAACCTAAAGAAAGAGATAGCTATAAATGTACAAAAAGCCTATAAAACACAAAATAGATTGGACCAGAAAATAAAATCCTCTTGTCACATAATAATCAAAACACTAAATGTACAGAACAAGAAAGAATATTAAAAGCTATAAGGAAAAATGGCCAAGTAACATATAGAGGCAGGCCGCAGAATTATACTAGGCTTCTCAACAGAGACTCGAAAAGTCAGAAGATCCTGGACAGATGTCATCCAGACCCTAAGGAGCACAAATGCCAGCCCAGGATACTATTCCAGCAAAATTCTCAATCATCATAGATGGAGAAACCAAAATATCCCATGACAAAACCAAATTTAAACAATGTCTTTTTACCAATTCAGTCCTAGAGGATACTAGAATGAAATCCCAAACACAAAGAGAGTAACTACACTCAAGAAAACACCAGACTAAACAGATCACAACAAACCCAAAAGAAGTGAATCATGCACACATAATACCACCTCCAGCAACAAAATAACAGGAACTAACAATCATTTGTGTTTAATATCTCTCAACATCAATGGACTCAATGAAAAGACACAGGCTAACAGATTGGATACTTAAGCAGGATCCAGCATTTTGCTGCATACAAGAAACACACCTCAGTGACAAAGATAAAAACTACTTCAGAGTAAAAGGCTGGAAAAGGCTTTCCAAGCAAATGGTCCCAAGAAACAAGCTGAAGTTGCTATTCTAATATCCAATAAAATAGACTTTCAACCAAAAGTTATCAAACGAGATAAGGAAAGATACTTCATATTCATCAAAGGAAAAATCCACCGAGAGGAAGTGCTAAACATCTGTGCTCCAAATGAAAGGACATCCACATTCGGGAGGGAAATTTTACTAAAGTTTAAAACACATGTTGAGCTTCACACAATAATAGTGGGAGACTTCAACTCTCCACTCTCACCAATGGACAGGTCATTGGAACAGAAACTAAATAGTGACATAGTGAAAACTAACAGGAACTATGAACCAAATGGATTTAAGAGATATCTACAGAACATTTTACCACGAAACAAGAAAATATACCTTCTTCTCAGCACCTCATGGAACCTTCTTCAAAACTGACCATATAATGGACACAAAACAGGCCTCAACAGATACAAGAAGATTGGAATAATCCCATGCATTGTATCAGATCATCATGCGGTAAGGCTAGACTTCAATGTCAACAGAAACAACAGAAAGCCTGCATACTCATGGAAACTACTAGGTCAGGGAAGAAATAAAGAAAGAAATCAAAGACTTCATAAAATTAAATGAAAATGAAAACGCATCATACCCAAACTTATGGGACACAATGAAAGCAGAGTTAAGAGGAAAATTCACAGCATTAAGTGCCTTCATAAAGAAATCAGAGAGATCTCATACAAGCAACTTAACAGCAGATCTGAAAACTCTAGAACAGAAAGAAGCAAACACTCCCAAGAGGAGTAGATGACTGGAAATAGTCAAACTCAGAGCTGAACGCAATCAGTTAGAAACAAAGAGAACAATACAAAGAATCAACAAAACCAAGATCTGGTTCTTTGAGAGAATCAACAAGATAGATAAACTCTTAGCCAAACTAACTAAAGGGCACAGAGATAGTTTCCAAATTAACTAAATCAGAAATGGAAAGTGAGACATAAGAACGGAGGAAACTGAGGAAAGATCAGGTAAATTTTCTATATCCCCTAAGGAACTAGAAATTGTCATCAAAACCTCCAAACCTAAAAAAAAAAAAATTCCCAGGTCAAATGGTTTTAGTGTAGAATTTTACCAGACCTTCAAAGAACAGCTAATATCAATACTCCTCAAATTATTCTACAGAATAGAAACAAAAGGAACACTACCTAATTCATTCTATGAAGCCACAGTTACTCTGATACCTAAACCACACACAGACAGAACAAAGAAAGAGATCTTCAGAACAATTTCAATAAAATTCTCAAATCAAAACCAAGAACACATCAAAACCATCATTTGCCATGTTGAAGTAGGCTTTATCCCAGGGATGCAGGGATAGTTCGATATATGGAAATTCATCAGCATAATACAGTATATAAATAAAGGAAAAAAAACGCCATATGATTATTTTATTAGATGCTGAAAAAGCCTTTGACAAAATACAACACCCCTTCAAAAGTCCTGGAGAGATTAGGAATTCAAGGAACATACCCAAACATAATAAAAGCAATATACTACAAACCAACAGCCAACATCAAATTAAATGGAGAGAAACTAGAAGCAATCCCACTAAAATCTAGGGCAAGACAAGGCTGCCCACTCTCTCCCTATCTATTCAATATAGTACTCCAAGTTCTAGCTAGAGCAATTAGACAACAAAAAGATAAAAGGGGATACAAATTGGAAAAGAAGTTAAAGTATCACTATGTGTACTATATATATAATGGATCCCCAAAATTCCACCAGAGAACTCCTACAGTTGATAAACAACTTCCTCAAAGTGGCAGAATATAAAATTAACCCCCCCAAAACCCAATAGCCTTTCTTTATATAAATGATAAAAATGTTGAGACAGAAATTAGGGAAACATTATTCTTCACAATAGCCAAAGTAATATAACACATCTTGATGTGTTATTCTTATCAAGCAAGTTCTATATGACAAAAACTTCAAATCCCTGAAATAAAATATCTAAGAAGACCTCAGAAGATGGAAAGATCTTCCATGCTAATGGGTAGGTTGTATTAACATAATGAAAACGGCCATCTTACCAATAGTAATCTATAGATTCAATGCAATCTCCATCAACATTCCAACAGAATTCTTCACAGACATGGAGAGAGTAATTCTCAACTTCATATAGAAAAGCAGAAACCCAGGATAGCTAAAACAGCTTAGAGCTCATGAATTCCGTAAGCTGGTAGCCAGTGGGCTCCAGGGAGCTGCTTGTTTTTACCTCCCCACTGCTGGGAGTGCCAGCATGGGCTGTGTTTGGCTGTTTACATGAGTTCTGGGGGATCATGATTGGTCTTTATGCTTGCAAGGTAAGCACATTACAAACTGAGCAATCACCCCGGCCCTCTGCTGGTTTTCGATCGATTGTGTCTAGAGTAAGATTGCGATTTTTAACCTTAGTCTGTGACAGTCTGAAACTTAGTCTGCTCAGTAGGACCTGTGTGAGTCCTGTTTTCTTCTCCCCTCCACTCTCTGACTTGCTCTCCAAGCTCCACCTCTTCCATCTGACATTTGATTTTTTTTTTTTTTAGAAGAGAGAAACTTTGTCTCCTTCTTTTTCACTCCCTCCCAGCTCAGTGTACCCCTCCCCTGGCTCTTCACACGGCTGCATTACTACACTCAAGATCACAGTTCCTTAGTGGTGCTCTTCTGGTCACCTTCTTTGACGCAGGCTCTCAGCCCATCACCTTCATTTCCGCACCTGCTCTGAGTACTGCGTGGCACAGCCTGGCATTATTTGAGGCACTGATTTACATGCTCATTACTGGTTCCCATTCCTCCTCCTGTGTGGTCTAGACGCTATGGGTGAGCAGAAGCCCTGCTCAGGCATTGTCTGCTGTTCTATCAGCGCTGGACACCTGGTTTTCTGTTGCCACCAATCTCTCATCTCCATCCCACTCCTGACGTCTGGTGCTTTCCACATTCCCTACAGCTGTTCCCACCCCAGCAGCCTTCCTAGAAGTAGCTTGGTTACAACTATTCTCCATATGGAAATGTAGCCTCAGTTTGCATTTCCCTTCTATTGGAGACTCTTATCCACTGTTCAAGATTTGCGATGCACCACTGTTTGGGTGGAAGGGAAGCCTTAAACAGCATTGTCCACAAGGGTAGATGGATGTTGGGGGAAAGGGGCAGATTGTCTACCATTAGTAACACCTCAGCCAGGCTGAACGAGCATCCTGGAGAGAGGAGTACTTACTGTGACACAGTGTAACTTATATATCATCCATCCCACTCCAGAACAGGAGCTTCTCATCACAAATCCTAGTCTGAAAAGGCCATGGGTAGCTGCAGAAGGCAGGCTGTACTAGATGGCCACCTGTCTGCTTTCCTACCTGTTAGATCCTCTTTCCCACTGCAGTCTGTCTAGGGGTGGGGAAGAATAGCATCTGGGTTCTTTGGTGTGCCGGATGCTCTAAGACATGTCGCTGAATGCCATGAGGTCCTTTATTTTTTGTACTATGTCCAATTTCCAAATAGGGAGACATAGGGCTCTTAGAAAGATTGAGTAGCTTACTCGAGGCCCCAGATTTATGAGTGGTTACTTTGTAAGCTCTTTGTCTCACCTTGGTGTTCCAGTGCTGGGGCTATAGGAGAAAGAGCTACTGCAGCCCCCAGTTTGAGGAGCCATTGTGGTGGGCGAAGAGTGCTAGGATTGTATCTGGTAAATTCCCAACAAACAAGCTTTGTAGCTTAAAAAAGTGAAATTAGGCAAATTGTAGCAGATGTCAAGATAAAGGCCAATAAACAAGTGTGAAGAATCTTCTGCTTAACAGGGAAAACAAAAAACATTGAACTCTAAAATTAAAAGAAAACAAAAACAAAAACCCAAACAATTCTTCATTACATTCTCACCTACGTCATGGCCTTTGGGTGTCTAAACATTTCTCCAGCTAGCAAACCAGCTCTAAACATTTCTTCAGCCAGGAAACAAGCCTTCTAGAAGTTATGCAAGGGCCAGAAGGAGGAGATAGTGGCCACTGTCTATAGGGTGCCAGTGCTGGGCTTGCATCTACTGGGGTGACAAGACAGAGATGACACAGCCCTGGCTCCTGAGACATCAGACTAGGCTGGAGGCTGGGACAGATAATAAGTGTACAGTTGAACGTTCTGTGGTTTGGGCTGTGACTGACCTGAGAACTCGAAGCCTATGGCAGTGGAGGAGAGAAAATTCTGAAGAGGAGTGAGTGAGCTTTGAGATGAGTCTTGAGGGACAAACCAGAAAAAAAGAAGGGGAAGGGGAGATGGAGGGATCAGTATGGGTTAACGCAGGACATGTGTTATTGATGGCAGTGGGAAGGAGGCTGGATGACTTGATTAGATATGTATTGCATTAAAAATGTGTGTGTGTGTGTGTGTGTGTGTGTGTGTGTGTTTTGGAGGTGATGGTGCTATGTGCACTGGAGTGCAGGTGCTTGTGATGGCCAGAAAAGGGCATCAGATGCCCTGGAATTGGAATAACAAGCAGTTGTGAGTCACCCAACATGAATGCCAAAATCAAACTCGGTTGTCCGCAAGGGCAGTATGAATTCTGAGCCAGGTCTCCAGCCCCTGGAGAAGCTGCTGAGAACAAGACCCTGAAGGTCCTGTGTGCCAGCTCCTGGGATAGGCTAGAAGAACACGGCTTTGCTAGTCTATGTGAGACTAACCCTATCTTGACTGTGGCTACAGTAATTCAAAACTGAGTGCAAGAGCCATCTCAAGCATTTAAGAAAGTCTATTGTTGAGTTCTTCTACTGGGGTGGCAAAATGGGCACATAGATGTTCAGCGTGTGAATGAAAGCATAGCATTATGGATAGATCACCATAGGCACACAGTAGACGTTTAGAAGGTGATCCACATTCACGCATACCAGTTATATAATTTCTATGATAAATAGATATTTTTAGTTAAAATATTTACTTTCATAACAGAAAGTGAATGCAAATTATGGCAATTTGAAAGCACCTAATGCTTCATATGATATGATGACAAATTGTTCTTACCAAATAATTCATATTTAGTAACAAGGTTTTCTGCTTGATTGCTTATTATTTTGTTGTACTATTATAGATATTGTATTTGATCTTAGAGTGGAATTTGCTGTTCCATGTCATTAAATAAATTCTCTGGGATATAATTTATTTTGCTCCTCAGAGAATAGAAGGAGTTCAGTAGCTCTGAAGCATGTGCCTGTTTTCTATAGAGCTAGGGAAATATAAAACACCTTTGCTGTGATTTTTTTTGGAGGATGTATTCATAAAGGCAGGTTTCTTTTCTTGGCAAAGATGATGCTGAAGGCAGGATGTGTTTGTGGTCTGATGGAGGTGGGCTGTGCTTTCGATTCATAACAATTTGTCCTACAGGGGTAGACAGCCACCTACCCGAGTGCCTCCAATCAGATTTTCCCCTTCTCTTGGCATTCTGTCCTCATCTTTCATGGCATTTAAATCAACAGTGATTTCTCTATCAGTGGCACACGATATCTACACATTCTGCTCCCATGAGGAAGGTGTAGGGTTTATGTGCCCCTCCTGGGATTCTGGGCAGATTTTATGGCTATCAGATCAATAGAACATGGCAGAAATTAGGATGTGAGAATTTCTGGGCTCAGCTCTTAATAGCATGGTAGCTCCTTTCTCCTCCCTTTCTCTTGGAAGACTTTTGGAGCATTTAGCCTGTGAACAAAAAAGCCTGATGACCCCCAACACTGTTTTTACTAGAAAGTGGCTATGATGGCATTCTAATCAACTGCCCTCAGTGATCCCCATAATTCTGATATCTCCACTAAGGCATTATGCTATATTGGAAAGAACACGTTGGCTCCTCCAGACTGGACCCTATCTGCCAAATAAATGCATAAATGCCTTGTAGCCTCTAACTACACCGTACAGCACAGAGCTACGTAGCTGAACTCCATCTGAACTTCTGAACTTCAGGATTGTGGTATATAACAAACTGGTTTTGCTTTAAGCCATGATGTTTCACAGTAGTTTGTTAGGAAGCAATTGACAACTGAAGCACTTTCTATTAGGTTTATTATTACTGCCTTCTTTAGACCATAGAACCATAAGGACAAACAGACCATGCTTACTTTATTGATGTCGGTGTACTCGAATAGTTAACTCAGCCTTAGCACACAACAGGAGCTGAATAAATATTTATTCAAATAAGGAAGGAAACTTTCATGTCCTATGATACACAGAGCAGTTAAAACCGAGGTGAGGTTCCTTGTCTCACATATCCTGGTTTTCCTCCCCTGTTTATTTGTGTTTTGATAATAAACTCTTCTACTTTATTTGCATATGATATTCCACTTTCTAGGATACATAATATATATGTATGTCTTAGTTAGGGTTTCTACTTCTGTGAAGAACCACCAAACACAAAAGCAACTTGTGGAGGAAAGGGTTTTTTACTTATACTTCTACATAGAAGTCTACCTGTGAGGGAGGTTGGGACAGGAACCTCTTAGCAGAACCTGAGGCAAAGGCCATGGAGGATTGCTGGTTACTGGATGCATTCCATGACTAGCTCGCCCCTCTTTTCTTATACTGCTTAGGATCATCAGCCCAGGTGTGGTCCCAACGGCAGTGAACTGGGCCCTCCTATATCAATCATTAATCAAGAAAATGCACCCAAAGCTTGCCCACAGGCCAATTTGGTCCGGGCATTTTCTCAGTTGAGGTTCCCTCTTCCAAAGTGGCTCTGCATTGTTCAGATAAAACTAGCTAGCACAATGTATGTAACTGCATATGAGTCTAGATGTAGAAATGACATTTAGGGATAAAAACATGTATGTATGTTTATACACATACACATATTTCTAGAATATCTCTCACACCCAGTTTTTCTGATTTAAAAAATAATTTTTTGCTCTCGTTAGTTTTTGATATGTCTCTGTACATATAAACAAGCACATTTATACAGTGGAAAGATGGTTTCCTTGCTTGAGTTGCTTTGACAGCCAAGCCTCTGCTTTGTCAGTATCCACAAATCATAACCTTCAGGAAGACATTCATTAAACAGTGAAGTGCCGAAACTGGGTGCTTTGTCTTTTCAGTACATAATTCTGTACCAGCGCCATTGGTTCTAATTATTATAATTATTGCTGTGTTTGGTTTCAATTTCACCTTCTATACCACAGCACCAAATAAACACTTATTGACTCTTGAAGCATTTATTAACATCTCTGCGCATCTTTTCTGTCTTGTAGATGGTAGTCTTTTGGAACTGGCCAAGCAGATGTGACCAGTGCAATAGTTTACTAAGCATCATTCTGTGTGGCTTCAATAATGGTCTTCAGAGTAACCCCTTATAATGAATAGGAAATGCTTTGTGACTTTTTAGCATGGCTGTTGTAATGAGTTCCCACCTGAATGCTTGTCATTAGCAGAATCCTTCAACTTGGAAGAGGGTGCAGAGCAGGGCAATTGGGCAGCGGATCAGACACTTACATCCTGACAATCAGGCTAGTTTATGTTCAGTGAATCAGATTCTAAACAGCCTCATCTTTTATTTGTATATACATTTTTTTCCTAATGGGGATTTCAAAGAATATGATTCAGAGATGGTATTTAAAAAAAACAGTGCTTGTTAATCATTTATTAATGTGATCAGTGCTAGGAACAAGGCAAGGAACACGTCCATTTAGGGGAGAGGATAATCATACTGTCAGTGATGGTGTAGAAAGCTGAATGTATCAAGGGAGCCTTCAAATCTCATCCATGGTTGAAAACAATAAAAAAAAAGAACTGGGACTTTAGGCAAGACTTATTTGTTTACAAATGATAATATAGTCCAGACTCTCTTAAACAATTGATTAATAGGATCGATGATGATGATGGTGGTGGTGGTGGCAGTGATGATGACGATGATGACTGGCTTCGAACTCAGAGATCCATCTACCTCTGCCTTCTAAATGCTGGGATCAAAGATGTATGCCACCATGCCCAGTTGAGTAGGTTTTTGAGTGCACTTGGGTCTAGATACTCAGATTAGTGTATTTTGTTGACTTATTGTAAGAAAGTGTTTCTAAGTGGCCCCTAGCAACCCAAGGCTCTTAATAATCTTCACAGTTTACTATACCAGCACCTTGTGCCCCTAAGTGACCAGAAGGAGGGTAAATCATAATTAAGCAGACCAGGGACATGTTCTTCTTCTTCTTCTTTTTTTTTGTAGAGTTGCCTTACAAGTCTACTGTGCAGATTAAGTGAGTTGCCATATGTTAAGTGAGTGTGCCAATTTTGGAACATGAATTCTGTATAATGTACACCTTTTATCTATCATGATTTCTTTTTTTTTTAATTTTCTATACTTTGTTTACATTCCAAATGATTTCCCCCGGTTCCCCCATCCCCATAAGTTTCATAAGCCCTCTTCTCTCTGCCCATTCTCCAATCAACTCCCTCCCACTTCTCTGTCCTGATAATCCCCTACAATGTTACATCAAGCCTTTCCAGGACCAGGGCCCTCTCCTTCTTGGGAATGATTTGATATGTGAGTTGTGTCTTGGGTATTCAGAGCTTCTGGGCTAATATCCACTTATCAGTGACTGCATTCCATGTGTGTTCTTTTGTGATTGGGTTACTTCACTTAGGATGATATTTTCCAGTTCCAACCATTTGCCT
>BDUI01004916.1:38619-49102 GCA_002335545.1 Apodemus speciosus
GAGGGAGAGGAGAGAGGGTAAATCTTTTAAAATAACTTCCAGAGAAACATTTAGTGTTTTCCCCCCAGGAGGATTATAATTTTTAACCAGTCATGTAGCATTTAAAAATCTTTCTAGCATTACCATTAGTTAGCAGTTAGAGGAATAGTTGGTATCAAAAAAATGGAGACATTTTTCTGTCCTCTGTCCTTTTTTTTTTTCCCACCCGGATTTGTAAAACTTTAAAATTAGTTTGTGTTAGTTTCTCAACCACTGAAGGGTGTATTTAGTTCAGTTCCATATCCTTCAGCATGTATTTCTCAAGTACCATGGCAACTGTTTTTTAAATGGTCTTTGATGGTGGAGTTTAAATAGTGCTTGCTCATGTCATATAGAAGGCTATTCTATATATTCATCTTCTTGAATATCCCTGACTACCTTTGTTACTACCACAGTAACAGAGTACTCCCTGTGATTCAGCATTGCTTCTAGTTTTGGTTTCAGTTTTAGTATATATTTCTGATTGTGCCTCATTTGCACACTTGCCCCCTCTGTAGTATTAAAAAAAGGATAGTGATAAAAAATAGGTGTGTTTCACTTATACTTGGAGAGCCTGTCATCCAGCAATATAGAAGACCCTGACAGTACCCTCAAACTGCTCAAGTCTATCTAATCTTTATATCACTTGTACTGTTTATAAACTACTTGTTGGGGCTGGCGAGATGGCTCAGTGGTTAAGCATTGACTGCTCTTCCGAGGTCCCGAGTTCAAATCCCAGCAACCACAGGGTGGCTCACAACCATCTGTAACGGAGATCTGGCGCCCTCTTCTGGAGTGTCTGAAGACAGCTACAGTGTACTTACATATAATAATAAATAAATCTTTAAAAGAATAAACTATTTGTTTAGAAAAGACATATTAAACCCCAAATGAATGCCTGATCTTCAGATATTGAAAATTAACTGTCGAGGATATTTGAGAGGAACAACGAGGAACTTACTACCTTATAATAGATAAAAATTCCATAATTTGTAGCCTGGTTCTTGTTTCCCTGGCCAGTGCCCCCTAAAGATGTGTAGTCCTATTCCCTGGAGACCTGGGCTAGGAGCACAAAGAGCCCCTAGGCTGGTTTATCAGGGAGCTCAGCACTGTTGTTTCTCTAAGCCAACATTGAGAAAACCTGGAAAGTTGATTTTACCTCAGCTTTCTTCACTATTGGCCATGCCAATTTTGTCCTACAAGGATCTAAACCTCTGTAAGGTAATTAACTCCTGAAAGGTACTTGGAGGGTAATTAAAGTAAAAGTGCCAAAAGGCAGTTTATACTAATATTGTTTCCATCTACCTACAAATATGGCTAGGCCTTTTTACTTTGGGAATTGATTTTTTTCCCTTTTAGGTTTTCTTGATTTCTGCTAGGATATTGCCTCTCAATATATCTCTGCAGGTATGGTTCTAGACATTGAACTCAAGGCCCTGTACATCCTGTATAAATTCTCTACCACCGAGAGCTGCATTTTTGAAGCTGTGGTAGTGTATGGTGCTCCACTGTGAGCTCTAGCTCTGTGAAACTGTAGTTGGCGTAGTTGCGTGAGCCCATGTGGGGAGCAATGGACTAGCTCGTTCAAGGCTCTGGGTTCAATCTTAAGTTTGGCAAAACACAACAGGGTTTCAAAACTAGCCTTTCCCCCCTTTTCTCAGTGCCCCATTTCCCTAATTAGTGTTCTCTGGTTTCTCCTAGGATGGCCTGGATTCTGTTGGAGGAAGCCGAACAAAGCAGGAAAGTGCATGGATATTCAGGCTGTGGTACAGCTTTGATCATAAGTATCCTTTTGCATTTGTCTGGGCTCAGGAGACATTGGTGACAACAGCCACTTGTTGAATGGTCAGTGGGTGACACTCCTGATGAATAAGGAAAGGTGTGCACAGGGAAAGCATACTTAGTCTTCTCTTGGGACAAATGCATTGATCTTTCAATCACAGGTGGTCAAGATAAGCATTACTCTAACCAAGAGGAATCTGGACATTTCAGAAGAACAGTTAATCTATAGCCTGGCAGACTCATGTGCCTCTCAAAAGCTTTATATCTTTGTAGGTAAACTTGTTAAAATTATACAGTGATCTTCCCTGCAGTCTGGAAGGGAACAGAATCTTAGGACATCCTTGTGCTAAGGATTATTCTTATTGGTGCAATTTGGCCAATTATATTTAATGTTATCCTGGCATAATAGGGCCACATGCAGGGCACACACTATTCTTGTCAAATCAAATAAAAGAAAATAATTAAACCTGAATGATATTTTGAATAGATATAGTGTCCAAATGGGTAGATGGCTTATGATGAATATTTTTGAGACATCGAAAATGTTAAAGCAATCTTCTCCCAAAGTATAACAGATGAAGAGAAACATACCCATATTGTAAACATACCCATATTATAAACATAGCCATATCTGTCAATATACACACTAAGAGTCAACTGTATAAGCATAAGCCTGGAGTCTCAGCACTCAAAAGGTGGTAGCAGGAAGGCCAAAAGACAATGCTTGGCTTGGACTATATAATGAGTTGAAAGCCAGCCTGAGCTGTATAAGACCCTGTCTCAAAAGAAACACACGCATTTAACATTAAACCACCCAAGAAACATGGAAACTGGCATAAAGCAATATTATTCTTCCTCCTCAAGTATAGTCACCTCATTTTTTTCAATTTTTGACTTTCATAATATTTAATGGTTTTGTCTTTCAGTTGTATATAAGTAAATAAACATATATTTTAAATGTATGTATATATGACTGAAAATATTGTGTGTGTATATATATATATATATGTATGAGGTTATACTGTGTATACCACTTTTTGTGTCTCGTTTATTTGTATGATTCATCCATATTGGGTTCAGCGCTAGCTCATTTGTTTTTATTGCTACATAGTGTTTCATTTTACATCTCTCCCACAATTTATCATTCTATTATTGTTGAACATCGGAGTATTACTTTCTTGAAGAAAACTTCTATGAACATTCTTATTCACTTGTATCCTTGATATACTGTATGTATGTTTTCAGTGAGACTAGGAAGAAAATTGCTGAGGCACAAGGCATGTGTAGGTTCAATATGAGAAGACAGTTTTTCAAGGTGGTGATACTATTTCATATATCTCTAGTGTTTGAAAGTTGCAGATGTTCCACATATTTGCCAACAGTTGTTTTTTTTTAGTTATATATTCTTTTTTATTAGATATTTCTTTATTTACATTTCAAATGCCATCCCAGTTCCTGGTTTCCCCTCCGAAAAACCCCTATCCCCTCTCCCCTCCCCCTGCTCACCAACCCACCCACTCCCTCTTCTCTGTCCTGGTATTCCCCTACACTGGGGCCTCTAGCCTTCAAAGGACCAAGGGCATCACCTCCCAATGATGTCCAGCAAGGCCATCCCCTGCTACATATGCGGCTGGAGCCATGGGTCCCTCTTTGGTTGGTGGTTTAGTCCCTGGGAGCTCTGGGGATACTGATTGGTTCATATTGTTGTTCCTCCTATGGGGCTGCAAACCCTTTCAGCTCTTTGGGTCCTTTCTCTAGCTCCTCCATTGGGAATCCTATGCTCAGTCCGACAGTAGACTGCAAGCATCTACCTCTGTATTTGTCAGGTACTGGCAGATCCTCTCAGGAGACAGCTTTATCAGGCTCTTGTCAGCAAGCACTTGTTGGCATCCACAATAGTGTCTGGGTTTGGTGACTGTACATAGGATAGATCCCTATGTGGGGCAGTCTATGGATGGCCTTTCCTTCAGTCTTTGCTCCACACTTTGTCTCTGTATCTCCTCCTGTGGGTATTTTGATCCCCCTTTTAAGAGGACTGAAGTATCCACACTTTGTTCTTCCTTCTTCTTGAGCTTCATGTGGTCTATGAATTGTACTATGGGTATTCAGAGCTTTTGGGCTAATATCCACTTATCAGTGAGTACATACCATGTGTGTGCTTTTATGATTGGGTTACCTTACTCAGGGTGATCTTTTCTAGTTCCATCCATTTGCCTGCGAATTTCATGAGTTCATTGTTTTTAATAGCTGAGTAGTACTCCACTGTGTAAATGGACCACATTTCCTGCATCCATTCCTCTGTTGAGGGGATATCTGGGTTCTTTCCAGCTTCTGCTATTATAAACAAGGCTGCTATGAACATAGTGGAACATGTGTCCTTATTACATATTGGAGCATCTTCTGGGTATTTTGATGAGGATTGCATTGAATCTGTAGATTGCTTTTGGCAAGATGGCCATTTTTACTGTATTAAGCCTGCCAATCCACAAGCATGGGAGATTTTTCCACCTTCTGAGATCTTCTTCAATTTCTTTCTTCAGAGACTTGAAGTTCTTGTCAATCAGATCTTACACTTGCTTAGTTAGAATCACACCAAGATACCTTTTATTGTTTGTGATTATTGTGAAGAGTGTCGTTTCCCTAATTTCTTTCTCAGCCCGTTTATCCTTTGAATATAGGAAGACTATGAATTTGTTTGAGTTAATTTGATATCCAGCCACTTTACTGAAGTTGTTTATCATGTTTAGGAGTTCTCCAGTGGAATTTTTGGGGTCACTTAAGTATTCTATCATATCATCTGCAAATAGTGATATTTTGACTTCTTCCTTTCAAATTTGTATTCCTTTGACCTCTTTTTGTTGTCTAATTGCTCTGGCTAGGACTTTGAGTACTATATTGAACAGGTAGGGAGAGAGTGGACAGCCTTGTCTAGTTCCTGATTTCAGTGGGATTGCTTCAAGTTTCTCTCCATTTAGTTTGAAGTTGGCTACTGCTTTGCCGTATATTGCTTTTACTATGTTTAGGCATGGGCCTTAAATTCCTCCTGATCTTTTATCTTGAAGACATGTTGGATTTTGTCAAATGCCTTTTCAGTATCTAATGAAATTGTGGATTTTTCTTTGAGTTTGTTTATGTAGTTGATTACATTGATGGATTTCTGTATATAGAACCATCCCTGCATCCTTGGGACGAAGCCTACTTGATCATGGTGGATGATGTTATGATATGTTCTTGGATTCAGTTGGCAAGAATTTTATTGAGTATTTTTGCATTGATATTCATAAGGGAAATTGGTCTGAGTTCTCTTTCTTTGTTGGGTCTTTGTGTGGTTTGGGTATCAGAGTAATTGTGGTTTCATGGGACGAATTGGATAGTGTTCCTTTTGTTTCCATTTCGTAGAATAGTTTGAAGAATATTATTATGTCTTCTTTGAAGGTCTGATAGAACTCTGCACTAAACCCATCTGGACCTGGGCTTTTTTGGGGGTTGGGGCTTGGGAGACTATTAATGACTGCTTCTATTGCTTTAGGGGTTATGAGACTGTTTAGATGTTTTATCTGATCCTGAGTTAAGTTTGGCACCTGGTATCTGTCTAGAAAAATGTCCATTTCTTCCAAATTTTCCAGTTGTGTTGAGTATTGACTTTTGTAGTAGGATCTGATGATTCTTTGAATTTTCCCAGTTTCTGTTGTTATGTCTCCCTTTTTCATTTCTGATTTTGTTAATTTGGATACTGTCTCTGTGCCTTCTGGTTAGTCTGGATAAGGGTTTATCTATCTTGTTGATTTTCTCAAAGAACCAGCTCCTGGTTTTGTTGATTCTTTGTATAGTTCTTTTTGTTTCTACTTGGTTTATTTGAACCCTGAGTTTGATTATTTCTGCTCTCTGCTTTGTGTATGTTTGCTTCTTTTTGTTCTAGAGCTTTCAGGTGTGCTGTCAAGCTGCTAGCGTATGCTCTCTCTGGTTTCTTTTTGGAGGCTCTCTCAGAACTGTAAGTTTTTCTCTTAGAACTTCTTACATTGTGTCCCGTAAGTTTAGGTATGTTGTTACTTCATTTTTGTTGAATTTTAAAATGTCTTAAATTTCTTTCTTTATTTCTTCCTTGACCAAGGTATCATTGATTAGAGTGTTGTTCAGTTTCCACGTGTATGTTGGCTTTCTATTGTTCTTGTTGTTACTGAAGAGAAGCCTTAGTCCATGGTGATCTGATAGATACACGGGATTATTTCAGGCTTCTTGTGTCTGTTGAGGCATGTTTTGTGACTGTTTATATGGTCAGTTTTGGATAAGGTGCTGAGAAGAAAGTATATTATTTTGTTTTAGGATAAAATGTTCTATAGATATTTGTTAAGTCTGTTTGGTTCATAACTTCTATTAGTTTTACTGTGTCTTTGTTTAGTTTGTATTTCCATGATCTGTCCATTGATGAGAGTGGGTTGTTGAAGTCTCCCACTATGTTAGGTGCAATATATGATTTGAGCTTTAGTAAAGTTTGTTTTATGAATGTGGGTGCCCTTGCATTTGGAGCATAGATGTTCGGAATTGAGTTCTTCTTGGTAGATTTTTCCTTTGATAAGTAGGAAGTGTTCTTCCTTATCTTTTTTGATAACTTCAGGTTGAAAATTGATTTTATTCAATATTAGACTGGCTACTCCAGCTTGTTTCTTGGGACCATTTGCTTGGAAAATTCTTTTCCAGCCTTTTACTCTGAGGTAGTGTCTTTGTTTGTCATTGAGGTGGGTTTCCTGTATGCTGCAAAATGTTGGGTCCTGTTTACGTATCCAGTCTGTTAGTCCATCGATGCTAAGAGATATTAAGGAATAGTGATTGTTGCTCCCTGTTATTTTTGATGTTATTTTTATGTTTGTGTGATTATCTTTTTGGGGGTTTGTTGAAAGAAGATTGCTTTCTTGCTTTTTCTCGTGTATAGTTTTCCTTCTTATATTGGAGTTTTCCATTTATTATCCTTTTTGTTCAATTCCTTCACCTGTTTGGTTGTGTTTTCCTGTAATTCTTTAAGGAGTTTTTGTGTTTCCTCTTTAAGGGCTTCTAGCTGTTTACCTGTGTTCTCCTGTATTTCTTTAAGGGAGTTGTTTACGTCCTTCTTAAAGTCCTCTATCAGCATCGTAAGATGTGATTTTAAATCCAAATCTTACTTTTCTGGTATGTTGGAGTATCCAGGACTTGCTGTGGTGGAAGAACTGGGTTCTGATGATGCCAAGTAGCCTTGGTTTCTGTTGGTAAGTTTCTTGAACTTGCCTTTCAGAATGTGGTTATCTCTGGTGTTAGTTGGTCTTACTGTCTCTGTGTGGAGACTGTCTTTCCTGTGGGCCTGTCAACCTGTGTCAGCATTCCTGGCAAGACCAGCTTTCTCCTGGGCAGTGTTTGGATGTGGAGGGCTGTGGAACAGCTGTAGCTACTGGGAGATGGAGTGCAGAAGGAGACAAACTGTCCCCAGCATCTCCACTCTTCCTGTGCCCTGTGTGCTCCTGGTGGGTCCTGCTTTGGGTAGTTATTGGAGAGAAAGTATTGATCTCACCTCAGAGCCCAGGAGTGTGAGCACCTTTTCGTGGGACCTGTGTCCAGAGGGCTTTGGAACACTCTTAGCTCCCTAGTGCAGATGGAGACTGGAAGACTGCCAACAGTTGTTATTATCACTCTTTTGACTTTTATTGTATAACTTATTGTGGCCCTAATTTATATTTCTGTGACAGTTCACAGGATTAAGGACTCTCTTCACACATTTACTGGTCATTGGCTATTTTCTTTATGAAATGCTTCTTTACATTTTTTGCCCATTTGTCTATTGTGCTATCTGAATTTTTCTTACTGATTAGTAAGAGTCCATTGTGTATCTGATTATGTATCTTTTCCTGATTACATATGATAATATATCATCTCCCAATTTATACATTGTCTATCGCTTTCCAGATTAAATCTTTTGAGGAACAGAAACTCTTAATCTGGTTGATTGATCCTGTTCTGGTTAGTATCCTTTGTGTCCTGCTTCAGAAATCATTGCCTGTCTCCAAGGCATAAAGTCAGTTTTGTAAATTAACTTTAGAATCTAGATTCTTTATCTCCTGTGTGTATGTTTTCTTTAGCTGAGTGACAAATATGGGCAAGGATCACATGTAGAGATAATTTGAAATGCTCTGTATGATATCATCTTTCAGAGACGACTTAAGGATTTCAATTTAGGATGCTGTACAGCTAGACCTAAGCAATAGTAATTCTAGGTCACCTTTTCCAAACCAGCAAGAAAGGACATTTGAAGCCAGGCTCAGTTCCTGTGAGGGTTAGTTTGTTTTCTCTTTGCACTTTCATCTAGGGTTCCGACCTAAAGCTTGGGATGTTCCCATCTTTTTCCTCAGTAGCCTTCAAACTCCAGTTTCCATCCGTCTCAGCCTTTCTCATCTGAAGATGCCAGATGCTCTGCTAAGCTTGAGGGCGACTGGGGCTCAACAAGGATCAGGCTCACACATTTGGTGTTCTCCTCCAGGGCTTCAGCCCCTTCATTGCCTTGGTCATTTTCTGAAACTGTCAAGCAAAGGGCTTTGCCTTGTTTCATTTTCATTGTCTAGGATTTCTCATTGTTCTTAATGGAAAGGCTAGTCCAAATTGCCATATTTGCTATTATCTGAAACAGAACTTCCAGGGATTTCTTTAAAGTCATGTGAACTTTGCCTAAATGGTAATCCAGAAAGCACCTTCTTCCTTGCGCTTGGAGAGGATAGACAATATTGAAGAGCATCTGAGGAAGGACAAATGGTAACGTGATAATTGATTCTTTGAAGGGAAACAGAAGTAAGCTCTAAAGTTCCATCTGAGTTTAAATTTGGAGAATTTGGGGTTTCTACTTCTTAATTCAGGGAACAGAAACTGAAGCAGGCCCAGTCTGCTTAGATGCTTAGATGAGGAAGTTACTCATGATTCATCCTTTCTCATCACCACAAATCCAGAACATTTAGTTTTGGTATTATGAGAAGAAAATTTTGGGCAGGCATGATATGGTAGTGCCCACCTGTAACCATGACACTTAAGTAGAAGGGGCATGAATTCAGGACCAGTCTAGGCTCCATAGCAACTTTCTGGGGTATATAGTGAGTTGGAGAGTGTCTTGGTTACTTTTTTATTGCTGTGCTATGATACCATGACCAAAAGAAGAGTTTATTGGAAGTTTCAGAGGGTTACTTAGAGCCCATGGCCATTGTGGTGGGAGCGTGGCAGCAGGCAGGCAGATAGGCATGGTGCTGAAGCAGTAGCTGAGAGCTTACATCTTATCCACAAGCATGAGGCAGAGAGAGAGACAGACAGAGCTAACTGGGAGTAGCTTGGGCATTTGAAATCATGAAGCCCACCACCAGTGACGTAACTCCTTCAACAAGGCCACATCTCCTAATCCTTCCCAAACATTTCTGCATCCTGGGATCAAAACATTCAAATATTTGATCCTATGGGGCCATTCTCATTCAAACAGTCACAGAGACCAACGCAGGCAACGTGAGACCACATCTCAAAAAGTAGAGGAGAGTTGAATTACTTACACAGGTCTCCAGAACCTCCTTCCCCACAAGCCTTAAAATGGGGCAGACAAACGTTCAGTTTAAAACGAAAGGCTCAGTGTGTACAGACTCTTCCTTCTTTTTCAAGGCCTCACAGAAATGACAAAAGAGTTATTCTTGGTTACTTGGAAAGACAAGAAAGGTAGAAGGAGTTACAGTAGACAAAATACAATCAAAGATAAAAGTGATAGACAAAAATACAATCAAAGATAAAAGTGAGTCTTAGCCAGTTTGCTCAGCTAATTACTCAAGACTGTTGGGAACGGCTGTTGCACTTTCTTCTTGTCAACAGATTAATTAGTAGTGGTGAGTTTTTCCTCAGTCCTTAGACATCTGGAGAAAGCAAAAACTCTTGACAGGGAGGAGTGTTAGTAGAGAAACAGACACCAAAGACTTTTGTGCCCAGAGTAACTATCCCAGTTCTTGTTTTTTAATATTGTAATAGGAGTCTCTGTTGTGCCTCATGAACTAAGAGACTGAATAAATACACGAGGGAGTAGGAATGCTGAAATAATTAAACAATTGCAGATGTTTGCTCTTAAAAGCTTCCAGCTAGGGATGAGGATGACGATGATGATGATAATGATGATGTAAACCCCTAATTTCAGCGTTTGAGTGGCTGACGCAGAAGGATTACCTTGAGGTACAGGCCAGCATGGCCTAAATAATGAGTTACAGGCCAGACTGTTATCTTCTGGGTGTGATACCTTGTCTTAGAAAAAAAGAAACACCCAAAACATAGAACTTTTAGAAATAAATGAGAGGTTTTTTTCCAGTCCTACAGTAAGGGCAAGTTATCAGAAAACAGTTGAAGAAGAAAAGAAAAAATCTTGGAAATTAAAAATAAATTATGTGGTGCATGCCTATGGCAAGAAAATCAGGAGTTCAAGGCCAGCCTGGACTAAGTAAGACTCTATCTTGAGTTTTTTTTTTTTTAAAAAAATAATGCCCCCCCCCAAAGTGTGATGAATAGTTATGTATAGTAAAGGAGAAATAATTGATTTGGAAAATAAAGTTGAAGGAAATACTTCAAGAATTAGCCAGGCGGTGGTGGCGCACGCCTTTAATTCCAGCACTTGGGAGGCAGAGGCAGAGGCAGGCGGATTTCTGAGTTCGAG
>BDUI01004916.1:50031-68429 GCA_002335545.1 Apodemus speciosus
ATACTGAGTGAAGTAACCCAGTCTCAAAAGAATACCCAAGGCATGCACTCACTGATAAGTGGATATTAGCCTAGAATCTTGGAACACCAAAGACACAATCCACCTACCAGATGCTGTCCGACAGGAGGGAAGGGGTGAACCCAGGTTCTGGAAAGACCCAGTGCATCAGTGTAGGGGAATACCAAAACAGGGAAGTAGGAAGGGATGAATAGGAGAACAGGGGGAGGGAAAAAGACATATGGGACATTGGGGGTGGGAAACCAGGAAAAGGGAAATAAAATGTAAATAAAGAATATATCCAATAAAAAAAAGGAACACCCCAGATATTTGGACTGACCTAGGGTTCTTTGAGCACAAAGAACCAGGGCTCAGGCTCTGGGTTCAGGTCAGAGAGCTTCTGAGAGTATGACCTTGCATAGTTCCAGATACATTGTTTCCACTAAAAAGGATACAAACAAACAAACAAACAAACAAAACGGGAGATAGTCTTTCTGTCTAATTCAAGCTCCAGTGTGGTGTTTTGCAGGTTTTGCTGGTTAAAGTAAGTTGTGTGCCCCCACACACAGCAGTCTCCCAGGAACATTCAGCTGTCATCAGCAGTGACTGTGCCACTTTCTTGGGTTGCTTTCTGTGTCTCCAAAGCAATTCTGATGACCAGCGTTGCTGCACCAGCAACGTACACGGCTTATTCGCCAGGTAGTGAGATCTGCCCTCTAAAGTCCAAGACTGCATTTTCATGGCAAAATGAAACAAGGGCCTGGCGGGGAAAGGTGCTTCGTCTCACGAGTCTTGATGGTGGGAGTTTGAGCCAAAGGTGGAGTGTCACGTGCACACTGTGGCACAGGGATGCACACATTCTGACACGCGTGGCATACACTAATCATAATAAATAAGATTTTTTAAAGGAAAAAAAAAGGAACACACACAAAAAAAGAATTAGCAAAAATAAAAATTCGGAGACACGTTGAGAGAAGAATGTCAGCTCCAGAGGGTTCGCGTCACTCAGCCTCCATGGACTCTAGTTCTAACTCCCATGGATTTTTTTTTTTTTGCATTTTGATGGCAGATAAATGCATAAAAGTATATTCTCTAAAGTGTAAAATCCAGTGTGAAGCTCCACAGCTTCAGAATAGCCATTCTAACTGTACAGAAGCTCATTCCGATGCATAGATTTTTGGGTCTGATTTATCTTAGTGTCTGATGTTTTGTTTCTGCAAGTTTCTTATAGTGAAATTTTAATTAAACTAGACTTTAAAAGGAAATGAAATATTTTTAAACAGAAAAAAATACTAAAATACAGGTGTACGTGAAAGCAGAAGCAGGGACTATTTGGAGGAGGCAGGCAACCAGCAAGAGGAGGATAGGAAGAATGGGGGAAAGGGACAGATATGAACAAAGGAAAATGACACACATGCCTGAAAATACCACAATGAAACTTATCACTTGTATAATAACAAAATATGAATACATTTTAAGAAATTGTATATGTACCCAAATATATAATTTTAAAGGAAATTGTTCTAGGCCTTCTCTACTTTAGTCAAAAGGACTTATCTTTGATGTGCTTGAGGCTGGAAAAAGTAAGGCAGCTCTGGCTTGATCCTTGATATGATAGAGATTGAAGCTCTTGCCACTTTCTTAGCTAAAGACAGGAGAGAAATGACTGCCTGGTAGGGGCCCGCATCTATCCCCAAGCCTGTTCCTCTATTATTTATTACTTTTAATTTCTTACAGTCCAGTCATTGCCCCTTCCTGGTCCCCTTCCCACAATTCCTCATTCCATTCTTCCTCCCACTGTCTTCAATAGAATATTCCCTGCCCCACACCAGGCCTCCTGACTCCCTGGGGCCTCAAGTCTCTCCAAGAGTTAGGTGTATCTTCTCCCACTGAGCCCAGACCAGGCAATTCTCTGCTGTATATGTGTCTGGGGCCTCATATCGGCTAGTGTATGCTGCCTGGTTGGTGGTTCCAGTGACTGAGAGATCTTAGGGGTCCAGGTTAGTTGAGACTGCCGGTCTTCCTATGGGGTCGCCCTCCTCCTCAGCTTCTTCCAGCCTTTCCCTAATTCAGCCGCAGGGGTCCCTGACTTCAGTGCAGTGGTTGGGTGTAAGCATCTGCCTCTGTCTCAGTCAGCTGCTTGTTGGGCCTCTCACAGGACAGCCATGCTAGGCTCCTGTCTGTAAGCACACCATAACATCAGTAATAGAGTCAGGCCTTGGAGCCTCCCCTTCAGCTGGATCCCAAATTGGGTTGGTCACTGGACTGCCTTTCCCTCAGTGTCTCCTCTATTTTTGTCACTGCAGTTCTTTTTGACAGGAACAATTCTGGGTCAGAATTTTTGACTGTGGGATGGCAACCCCATCCCTCTACTTGATGCTCTGTCTTCCTGCTGGAGGTGGACTCTACGAGTTCCCTCTCTCCACTGTTGGGCATTTCATCCAACTAACTAAGGTCCCTCCCTTTGAGTCCTGATAGTCTCTCACCTCCCAGGTCTCTAGTACTTTTGAGAGGGTCCCCCCTCCTCCCATCTCCTGAGGTTGCATATTTCCATTCATTCTGCTGGCCCTCAGGGTTTTTCCTGTCCCATACCTGATCATGTTCCCCCTTTTCCCTCTCCTCTACTCTCCTATTCAGGTCCCTCTCCCCTCTCCCTCCCATGATTATTTTCTTCTCCCTCCAAGTGGAATTGAAGCATCCTCACTTGGGCCCTTCTGTTTATTTGTTAACCTTCTTGGGTTCTCTGGGTTGTATCCTAGATATTCTGTACTTTTGCGGCTAATAGCTTCTTATTAGTGAGTCTTTTATTTTAGGGTGAAATATTCTGTAGATGTCTGTTAAATCCATTTGGTTCATAACCTCTATCAGTTTCACTGTGTCTCTGTTTAGTTTCTGTGTCAATGACCTGTCTATTGGTGAGAGTGGGGTGTTGAAGTCTCCTGCTATATTGTGTGAGGGTCAAAGTGTGTTTTGAGCTTTACTAAAGTTTCTTTTTTGCATATCCTGTTTGTTGACTTGTATCTTTTTATTGGGGAATTGAGTCCATTGATATTGAGAGATATGAAAGACATGATTACTAGTTTCTGTTATGCTTAGTGTTGTAGGTGGCATTATGTGTATGTGATTCATTCTTTTTGGTTTTGTTGTAGGATGATTAATTTCTAGGATTTTTTTGGGGGGTGTAGATACCCTCCTTGTGCTGGAGGTTTCCTTCTAGAATCCTCTGTGGGGATGGATTGGTAGATATTGTTTAAATTTGGTATTGTCATGGGATATTTTGGTTTCTCCATCTATGGTGACAGACTTTTGGAGGGTATAGTAGCCTAGGCTGGCATTTGTGTTCTCTTAGGGTCTGTATGACCTCTGTCCTGGCTTTTCTGGCTTTTAGGGTCTCTGTTGAGAAGTTTGGTTTAATTCTGATAGATCTGCTTTTATATTTTACCTGACCTTTTCCCCTTGCAGCTTTTAATATTCTCTTTTTGTTTTGTGCATTTGGTGCTTTAATAATTACATATCAGAGGAATTTCTTTTCTGGTTCAATCTATTTGGAGTTCTGTAGGCTTCTTGTATGTTCATGGGCATCTCTTTCTTTAGGTTAGGGAAGTTTTCATCTATAATTTTGTTGAAGGCGTTTTTTGGGTCCTTTGAGCTGGGAATCTTCTCTATTTCTATCATTCTTAGACTTAGTCTTTTCATTTCCTGGATTTCCTGGATATTTTGGGTTAGGAGGTTTTTTTATGCTTTGTATTTTCTTTGACTGTTGTGTCAATATCTTCTAAGGTATCTACTATGCCTGAGATGATCTCTTCTCCTGTATTTTCTTAGTGATGCTTACATCTGTAGCTTCTGACATCTTTCCTAGGTTTTCCATTTCCAGGGTTGCCTCCATTTGTTAATTCTTTGTGGTTTCTACTTCCATTTTTAGGTCTTTGACCGCTTTGTTCAATTGCTTCACCTTTTTGATTGTGTTTTCCTGTATATCTTTCAGTGAGATATTTATATCATCCTTAAAGGACTCTGTTATCTTCATGAGATAGGACTTTAGGTCAACATCATGGTTTTCAGATGTGTTGGGTATCTAGGGCTTGCTGCGGTGGGAGAACTCGGTTCTGATGGTGCCAAAGTATATTAGCTTCTGTTGCTTATGGTCTTGCGCTTGCCTCTTGCCATCTGGTTATCTCTGGTGTTAACTGCTATGGCTGTCTGGATCCTGCCTCCTATGTCCCTGTGTTGCTGTAGATCTCCTGAGAAGCCTGTGGCCCTGGCTGTAGCAGATCCCTGGGCAGGCATGCTGATGATCTGCCCTGGTGGAAGGTGAAGGCCCCCAAGCCTGCTCTTAAAGCCAGCAATAACACAACAGCTTGTTCTGTCTGCAAAGAGCTCCAGCGAAGCCCTTGTTTCCATTTTTTTTTTAACAAAGAGTTATCTCATTGTTTAAGAGTTAAATAGTTCACACCTAGAAGTATACCTCAGTCTCCTGCTTAGGGGAAACATTTCTTTTTTAAATTTTTTATTGAATATTTTCTTTATTTACATTTCAAATATTTTCCTTTTTCTAGGTCTTGCTTTTGGAACCCCCCCTATCCCATCCACCGTCCCCCTGCCTCTATGAGGGTGCCCTCCCCTCCCATCCTCCTGCCCTGGCATTCCCCTACACTGGGACATCGAACACCCTCAGGACCAAGGGCCTTTCCTCCCACTGATGTCCAACAAAGCCATCCTCTGCCACATATGTGGCCAGCGCCATGAGTCCCTCCATGTGTATTCTTTGGTTGGTGTTCCAGAACCCGAGAGATCTGGGGGTTCAGACCTTTTGGCACTGTTGCTCCCTCCATGGGACTGAAAACACCCTCAGCTCCCTTTGTGATTTCTTTATTGTTTCTATTTCCAGTTTTAGATCCTGGATGGTTTTGTTAATTTCCTTTACCTGTTTGGTTTTGTGTTCCTGTAATTCTTCAAGGGAATTTTTGTGTTTCCTCTTTAAGGGCTTCTACCTGTTCTCCTGTTTTCTCTTGTTTTTCTTTAAGGGAGTTATTTATGTCCTTCTTAAAGTCCTCTATCATCATCATGAGATGTGATTTTAATTCAGGGGCTTGCTTTTCTGGTGTGTTGGGGCATCCAAGGCTCGCTTTGGTGGGAGAATTGGGTTTTGATGATGCCAAGTAGTCTTGCTTTCTGTTGCTTATGTTCTTGTACTTGCCTCTTGCCATCTGTTTATCTGTGGTGTTGCTGTCTCTGACTGTTGCTTGTTCCTCATGTAAGCCAGTCTTTTAGCACTCCTGGGAGACCAGCTCTCTTCAGGTGGAATTTGGGCATGGAAAACTCTGGCACAGGGTCAGCTCCAGGCACCTATTCTTTGGGTTTTAAAAATACATTGTGCTTTGTGTATTATTTTTATTACAGACATTTTCCTTAATTTTCCTTTTAAAGTTATTTGAAGCCCATTCTCACCCATAGTGGTCCCCCGCTAACCACGACTCTTCCAGCTTGGTGTGGCTTGCTAGCTCGATGTCTGACCAGTCCTCAGGTGTATGATGTAAGTAAAGCCTGTAGGTGCTACTCAAAGGGTATTCTCTTCCTTAGGAAGAATTGTCACCAGATCCCTTGATTTTGTTCATCAAATACAGTCAGAAATGGTGTGTGTGTGTGTGTGTGCGTGTGTGTGTATTTAGTTGTCTGGCACAGTAACAGGAAAACCTTTTGATAGGGTTATAAGTATGGGCAGCTGTGGTTGGGAATCCAAGTGACCAGATTATATTTCAAGCCATCGCAGGCTACTCAAGAATAATACACCACTAAACCCATTTTCTTATCTGTGAGGCCTACTAGTGCCGGCTGCCATGAGCATTAAATAAGGCTCATCATGATATACCATAACCTACAGGGCAACAGACCAAATTAAAGATTCCTTTGCATGTAGTTTATTTATGTTGGCTTGGTTAGATCCTGTCCTCCCAGTTTCTGGTGCTAGAAATGCAGTCATCACAGTTAAGAAAAGAATGCTCCTACTGTGGATGTCTTTGACTTAAGACTGAACTTGAGCTCCCAATGTGGGTGGTAGGGCAGATAGGTAGAGAGAGCAAGCAGTTGTCTACATTGAAGTAGTAGAAAGGAAGACAGAGCTTCCTCCTTCTCCATCTCTCTCCCACCATCCCAAGATGATAGAGTCCTTACCCTGAGGGAAAAGAGCTTCTTAGATTTGTGTTCGTCCTCATAGCTGACAAATGATTGTTGCATTCTCAGCACATTGCAAAGGAGCAAATTCTGCAGCAATATAACGAGGAGAGTACAATCTTAGGGATAACTCAGGCTGTCCGTGGTCCCGTGATTAGTAGTTGACAAAACAGACTTTAAGATGTGTCTCTGAATAGTCAATAATCTGCAGTTGATTTAACCAATGATGAGAAATCAGAAGGTCACCCCAAGGTCTGAGGAAGAAGGGCCATCAAGAAGTTCAAACAGGTCAGTGGGGTCAGAAAAGGGATTTTTAGATAAGGGCAACTGTACCCAAAGACCCAGGATGAAAGGAGCAGCAGTTTCTTTTATACATACATACATACATACATACACACACACACACACACACACACACACACACACACACACAGACACATATATATAAAGATTTTTTTAAAAAAAATTTATTTATATGAGTACAATATTGCTGTCTTCAGACACACTAGAAGAGGGCATCTGGTCATATTACAGATGGCTGTGAGCCACCATGTGGTTGCTGAGAGTTTAACTCAGGACCTCTGGAAGAGCAGTCAGTGCTCTTAACCGCTGAGCCATCTCTCCAGCCCCCAGCAGTTTCTTAGATGTCATACTCCTCCTTTTTGAACAAAGGTTACATCTACCAAGTCATGGTGCATCTGAACCCCAGTGCTGCTGCGCAGTGTGTGCTCCTCTTCACCCCCCTTAGAGGAAGACAGCCATTGAAAATGTGATGGAGAGGCTGTCAGTAAGTGCCTGCCGTTCAAGCACGAGGAACTGAGTTGGGATCCCCAGCACTCACATAAAAAGCCTGGCACAGTGATGCTTATCTGTAACCCCGGCCACCCCTAGAAGTCACTGCTATGGTAACCTAATTAAAAAGTGGACTCCACGTCCAGGGAGAGACCCTGTTTCAAAAGGTAAGGTAGAGAGCAATTGAAGGTCGAGCCCTGGCCTCCATGTGCAGTTGCGTGCGTATGTGCACATACCTACACATGCATGCAGCACGAGTATATAGGCACAGGTGTCCGAACTTTGTACCTGTAAGGAAACTGGGCTGTCTCTTTGGGAGCGTGGGTTGTGCCATGGAAGAATGTAATTAGGCCTCGGTCTTGTCCTCATGTTTTCACCTGCTGTGTCTTAGATATATCTGAGCCTTACAGTGCCCTCATCTCCTTCTGCCCTGTACAAGCGAAACTCCTCTTGGGACTCCCTGGAATAGGCTAATTCCAGTTACAAGAAAATAGGCCTTTGGGAATGTATTTCAATGGAAGAATGACTACCTGGTGGTTATGAAATCCTGGGTTCCATCCCAGCCCTGGGGGAAACATACAAAATGCTGTGATGGGGACATTTAAAGCAAAAGTTTGAGCTATTAAAAAAAACCTCCTATAATCTGAAGCTTACTAATTGTCCCCTTGTTTATCGATTAGGGCTATGCTGGCTAGAATGATAACAGTGTAAACTCAGTAAGATTCAGTCACGGGAACCAAGGCATGTAGAAACTCAGTCATGTAAATCAAGTATGTCTCACCACTTGAAGAGACTACTCGAGGTTTGGTATAGGAATAATATTTGGGCTCTGGGGTCCACACACCCATCTAATCTTGAACCACCAAGGGAAGAGTCACCCTTACTGCTGTTTCTGTTCATTTGGGCTGAGGTTATTCTGCCCAGCATCTCAGCTCCATCCAGATATGTCAAGGCCTCCTGTTGTGTGAAAGCAAAGCCTTTACAGTGTTAATTGAAGAATCCTAATTTGAGAGAGATAAAGGGGATTTCTCTAGTTAGTGCCAGGGGAGGGCTGTTGACTCGGTGGGTCTGGTGGCCATTTGACAGCTGTTTTATGTTTCCTACCCATCACCTGTAGAATATTTTTAATTGGTGAAATTTACTTGGAGAGCCCTGAGATGTTCATCGTCCATTATCTCCGCTCTAACCCTAACTCATGTATGTCCCAAATATACGCTGCACATATAGCCTAAAGTTAATTATACATTTGTAGTAACTTCATACACAAAACAAAATTTGAAAGTCTGAAACTTGTGGCATCGTGTCATAGTCATGATAAAACCTGTTATTTTGTACAATTAATATAAAACAGTGGAGACAGTACTCAAAAAGTGACATGCCCTTTAGAGGTAGGGAGCTTATGTAAGGTTTCCAGCAGGTATTTAATAGAGGCTCAGTAAAGGGCACACTCACTTCATTTGTTCACATCATCCAGCTGAAGCTATGGAGACAGTAGAGGAAAAACAAGGCGGAAATCCTCTCTGTGGCATCTCTTGCCACTGCGGACTACAGGAAAGGCTCGTTCATATAAAAACAGGCAGCAGGCCCACCTCAAAGACCTGCTCAGAGAGGAAAGAGCAAGAGCCTATTATTTCTATGTGTGTGTGTGTGGCGGGGGGGGGGGGGGGGGGGGGGGGAGGGAAGCAGAGAATGAAGCCAGCCTGCCCAATTCATTTAGACACTGATCGATCATGCACTTGAAATCTTAGCTACTTCTGGTATTCTAAGTCCTGGCTTAGGGAGCATTGCCTTGATTGAAAAACTCTAGTTTTTATATAGTGACCATCCTAAGGGCATAGGAAGAGAGCTTTCATAAAATCCTTTTTCAAGAAAAAAGATTTTTTATGCATACATGTATTTGTGTGCCTGAGTATGTGTGTGTATGTATATGACCGAATGTGTGTAGGTATTCACAGGGGCCGGAAGAGGGTTTTGGGTTCCCATAGATCTAGAATCACAGGCAGCTGTAAATTGCTTAATGTGGGTGCTAGGGATCAAACCGGGGTTCTCTGTCAAAGCACCCTCCCAAGTCCATGGGTTTTTGATATAAGAATTTGGGGTTATGCTGGCCACAGCTCTGGAAAATCTCAGGTTCCCCTTTTGTTGGCTGTCCCTTTCAGAATCAAGAGCCACTGAGAGAAGACGACTCTGATTTCATCCTGACGGAAGGTGACCTCACGCTGACCTATGGAGATAGCACCGTGACAGCAAACGGCTCCTCCAGCTCCTACACAGCCTCCACAAGTCTTGAGTGTGGTCGGAGAACAAAAAGCAGCTCCGAGGAAGTGCTTGAGGGAGACCTCGGGATGGGAGACCAGAAGGTTTCCAGCCGGGGAACCCCCCTCGTGTTTCCACTGCAGGAAAATGCATGACTTACCTGTAAATCCTGAGGGATCAGGGAGGCTCTCATAAGGGTGAGGATGGCCAAATGCCCCGGTGTGTGATGTGTTGCATTGATCATGTTAAAACTAATGCTTCTGTCTCAATGGGGCCTGAAACTATCTTACCACTCAAAACTTAACCCAAGACTCAGATGGTAAAGCTGAAGTGTCTCTAAATTAAAGACAAATGCAGACCTATTCCCACTTTTTCACATAGTAGTACACTGTTTCAGAGTTAAACAAAACAACAGCATGCTTTAATGGTCTTTCACTTCATCCTCCTGTAGCATCTGAGCATGTGTGGGGCAGATAAGGGGTTTCGTCGCTTTGCTATAGTGCCAGGCTAGCTGGCTCAAGAAACAGTAAGTTGGGAGAACAAGTTAGACAAATGACAGTGAAGAAAAGAAACTGAGATCAGAATTCCAGTGGTGCCAGATGCTGCCTTGCACCAGACGGTGGAGCCTCTGGCCCTGAAAACTTACACAGCTACATCCTCCTGTCGCAGTCTTGCCTGTTCTACTTGTGTTGCTCCTAGACTGAGGATTAGGAAGTGTGTCCGTAGACGGGGGCCTTAGCTCAGTGGGAGAGTACTAGAGTACTTGCCTACAGCTCACCAGACCCTGGGTTCTGTCCCCAGCAGAAAGTATGTGTGTGTGCGCGCGCACAGGGGTTTTCCAAGAGCATTTCAATATGGGAGGTGGGGGAAGTCTAGTTCCTTCTCTGGGAATCTCTATAAAAGAGTTACTGAAATGTCTAAAACCAAAGGCAAATCATGTTCTGTTCTGTTTTAATTAACTGAGGGCAGGAGGTACTGGGAAACTGCTGATGATACCGTGGCGGTACTCACTCGACTTTTGAGGCTACCATGTGAGCCCACTGCCTAGAAGGTGACTGATACGACTGAGGTGTGTCCACCACAGGGTTTAAGATAGCACGGATATTGCTGTTATCTGGGGAAGAGAAGGCAGCAAGAAACAGAAGTGGCCATAGACTATAGTTTGAGGAAAGAGATTTTAATATGAAAAAAAAATAACTTGCAAAGAAAAGATAGAAGTCTTTATTTTACATAAATTTTGCTTTAAAACATCCAAAAGAGGTAATTCCAAGATCACACTTCATAAAATATTGAACTTGTTTTGTTATAAATTATAAAAATACGTGTGTTCAAGTAAATGCTGAGTTTCCAATGCCGACAATCTTTAGGACAAAAACTTCAATACTTATAATAATTACTTTCCCATTGGTACTGTTTTCAACACTAGAAGATGAAAATCATTCTGGTGCTTTGTTTCAATGTGAACTTTTGTTACTAAAAATATGTATCGAAAGCCTTTTAAATGAGTTAGTATTCCTGCTCTTTCAGGACAGACAGGAAAATCCAAAAACAAAACAAGTAAGCAAATAAAAAAAAAACCCCAAATCGGACTTTTTAAAAACTATTTTGACCACACCTTCTTGTGTGAAATTTGATAACTCCAGGAATCAAGGATGAGTCTCCTTCCTTCCTTCCTTCCTGTGGGCCAGGCCTCGTTGCCATGTTCCACTTCTGAGTTGTGAACCTTTTCTTCCAGCCCGACTTTGTTTACTTTCTTCAGGAATTCTGTTTGATATATTCAGCTATGTTCCAATGATAAGATCGTGTCTGCCTAAAGTCTGAAGCAGAAGGTGAAGCGGGACAAGGTTTAGTCAGATTAATCCTGCAGACTGGAGAACTTCTGGACACACTGTGGGGGTTTCCTTTGCTGTGGACAATGAACTGCCCTAAGATTTTCCAAATCAGAGCTTCTCCAGAAAGCACTACAAAGCTTCACATCATCTGAGATCTAGTAGTCAAAGACAGTACTATTTTTAAAATGTTGCTTTAACCACCCGGCTGTTTCTTCAACCCCAGATGAAACCCTGCTTCTGTAAAGCTGCTTTGTCTAAAAGTGCTTTTCATGGTGGTGACGTAGCAGCAGCAGCGCAAGCAGCAGTGAGCAGCTGCTGGAAATGCTGCCCTTCTGATCATTTCTTCCCGTTGCTGAATCTCTAACTCCAGCTGCCCGAGTTTCTTGAATGTTCATAGTCTTGTCATGAAGATCCAGCTTCATCAATCACATCTTCTCAGCATACATTGCGTGACTTGGTTAGCAAGTTTCTATATGACTTCAATATTCTCCACCATCTCCTTGTGTGTTTTAAAGCTGTTTTCAAGATTTTTATGGGAAAGGCCCCACATGCTCAGTCTGGTCATCTCCCTAGTACGGGTCTCCTGTCAGGTAATTTCCTCTATCAATCATCTACTGTTTCTCAATGTTTCCTTTTGAGGGGAAGAAATTCAGCATTCTCCATTAGGATTTGTTGCTGATGATATTCATAATCATTCAGATGAATAGTTTCATCTCTGTACCTCACTTCTGTTTTGCCCATTCTCTGGGAGCCTATGTTTACATCAGTTCTCCTCAAAGAATCCATAATGGCTGTGGCTGACTTTCATTCTTCTCACTCATAATCAGTTGATGAGGACGGGCCTTCATACAGTCAGGCTCTTGTTCTCTATATAGTTGTGCTGAATAAGTTTAGTCTGCAGCATGACTTAGTAAATTCTGTACATCATCATCTTTCTCCTATTTCAGTAGATTCTCGTTCCTTCATCATAAGCCCCCTTCTCCTGAAGTCCAGCACTTCCCTCCTGGAGGGCTCCAGTTGCCCTCTGAGTTGCTTAGCAGGTCTGCGGATGACCCACAGAACCTCCCAGCTTCAGATTCTGTGTTTTCACATTTTCCCAAGCTACAAGGTTTCTCCTGTGAGGGACAAGTAGCTCACCCAGAGAATTTAAACAGAAACTATACTTTATTCTTTCTTTGTCCTTTTACTTTTGGATTCTCCATGTAATTAATGGAAGCTAAAAGTAGTATTCCCTTCTCTGTGTACTAAGTGAGAAAGGCATTTGCCATTGAGAATAAGCTTGCTTGAGACATCTTTATTTCCTAGGTATACTAAGAGATATTTTTGCTTTCTGCCATCAGGCCTGGAACTATCCCATCCATCCAGTCTCCATCATTCGGATATCCGATGAGCCCATTATAGCAATGAAACTCTTAGAACAGCTGCTGGGATACACACATCTCCACCAAGGCCCCAGAGCTGCCCAGTCAGTACCGCCTTCTGCAGTCCTCTAAGCAGCACAGGCACCTAATGAAACAGTATACACTGGAGCTGCCTGCTCTTCTAGCACTGTGGACTTCGACTCTGCCTGATGAGGTCATCTGTGCTCCATAGAAGGCTTAAGACCTATGTAGACCTTCAGACATGGAACTGATGCATACATGCACTATTAGTTGCTACGTGAGGAAAAGGGACCAAGTAATGGAACATAGCCTGGTAGAAAATTCTATCTTCTAAAAGTTTAGAAATGTGTGTGTCTTAATACTGAGTGCCATGTAAAGAGAGGTCATTTTCTTTGTAGAGAGGCTACTGTAGCTACTTTTTGTTTTCATATGGACATGGTTTGAAATGTAGCATTTTAGTTTAAATTTCTTTCTGGATGAACTGTCATATATTACCTACTCTTAAAGTAGGTAAAGTATTGAGAGAAATCTTGGGAAGAGTTTCATCCCATGTCTTACAGTGCTAGCAGTTTTGGTAACCCAGTTTCTAAAAGATGCTTTTATAACGTGGTGTGGTTTTCCTTGTTGCATACAGAAAAGAATAGTGCCCCGTAAGCACTAGGGCATCACTAGTGACTGCCTGTTTAACTCTCTTATCAGCCTAGTCTTAGCATACTCCGGTTGTGTTTCTCTTAAAGGGTCTTAGACTCTTCATTACGTTGACATAGTAAAATATGAAAGCATTGGTATTTGCCAAGACAAAAAGAAAACTAGGATTTTGATTATTTGAATCTTTGTTCAGTGAAGGAAGGTGAATTATTTTGAAACATGGTCCTGATCCTTGCTTACAAAATGTGGAGACTCACCCTGACTTTCCAGGAGTCCCGCAAAGGTGAAGCTACTTGTAGAAGAGGTTCTACACTGAAGTGTTTCCCCAATATTACATGAAGAAAAGTGGGATGCCACAAAGCCCAGAAACTGCCTACTGTGAAGCCAGCTGTCTGGAACCAGACTGGAATTGCTGGGTAATGGTCAGGTTTTGTTTGAGAAAGTTATCCAAGGCATCCTTCACACCTGTTCATCCTGAGTTGAGGGAGATGAYGGCTAATGGGATGCAGAAGGGTTGAGAGCCCTTTGGATAAAGTTTATAAAGAATCCTGTTTGAAAGGAAGCTTAGTTGAAGGAATGACCTACTAAGTGATTGTTTATTTTGTAATTGTTAGTGACAAAATAAACCTGATTTCTAATGCAGACTAGGCCACTGTAGAACTTTTGTTCAAGCTTGTCTTCTATATGAAAATAGGAGAGGAAGGTGAGCACCCTGGGTTGGACCCCCTAGACCTCTAGATGCCTTGTGGTTCCATAGAAAAATAAGATCTCTTTTGAGGAAAAAAAGTTATCTCAGCTGTAAGTGAGCAATTCCATCCAGGGCAAAGATCTGCCTCATATTGCTCCAGCATAGCTTCTCTTTTGCCTTGTCTCCAGTGGAAGTGAATGTWATCATGGCAGATATTTAATGTGAACACTGGTTCTCAGCCACAGAGACACCACTGAGATCAGAAGACGATTGCACAACTCACCAGAGGGGCAGAACATCCTCCTGAAATCTACCTTATTCTCAGTATGAGTTGGAAGAGAATAAAAGTAGTCAAGAGCTGACAGCACCATCTATCTAAAATGTCATCTGCAGGGAGGGCTGCTAGGGTTCACAGCTGGCAGGGCACATGGGTTTGACAGTCTCACACCTGCCTTTTGATGATGACTCAAGTACGGTGGGGCAGGCCCTCCTGTATGTTGAATGAGAGCTCTTTTGTTGTTTTTAAGTGAGACTCTGGCTTGCTAGCATCGGCTGCTGTTTTCTGATGTAGTAAGTTGAATCTAGTAGCCAAGAGTTTACTTTAGAAACAACAAACAACACATCTGAGTGCTGCCTTTATCTCTTTGATACCTAAAATGGACCCCCCTTTTAAAATCTAGTTTGAACAATCCATAGAGGAGTATCATAGGAATGAGTGTGCTTATGTCAAACCATAAAACCATTCTTTGACAATACTTTTAAAACAGGACCTAAACACAAAATTTTTCCCACTTTCAGTTTTCATAGACATTTATTAAATTAGAAGATACATCTTATCGCCGATTGCTGACAAATTGTAAAAAGCAAAATCAATTTTAAATGTTCATTTTATTCTCCTAAGCAGGGTATGCTATAGTTATGGCCCACTCAGAACATATGGGCAGTCATATTTTGTCCACTCAAGCATTGGGGAGCATTATGAGGAGGGTCTGTCTGTTGTGCTGCTTTTTGAGAAGGCCTGAAGTAGAGATGAGAGTACACAGCACAGGACACCTCTTCTCACATCACCATTAGAAGGACACAAGAGAATATTTAAATGTCCCAGTCCACCTTCAGCTCTTGGCCATTGGAAATTTTTCTGGATCTGTGTATGCTGAAAAAACAAAACAAAACAAAACAAAACAAAACATCCCCACCGCCCACCCCCGAAACTGAAAAGGAAGCAGAGACTTGCATGAAGCACTGAAGGTTTATGGTTGAAAGCACTTTCTGAAACCAGCTTCCCTGGTGTTCATGGGTAACTACCTGCATGGGTTCTGGGGTCTGACTGTGATGATTCTATTTGCAGGCCTTGGAGGAGCAGAGGATGCTTTTTTGTTTTGTGGGTAGTCAGTCTGTGGATGTGTAAATAAAAGCACTCATTCAAAGTGTAACTTCACAGTAGGACCATTGCCTCCTAGGTTTTCTTTACTTTTTAACCTAAATCCACCTAATCCTCCTATTTTGGGCACGTTTTACTATGCCCACTAAAATAATTAAATGAGAAGACCATAAAGATTCATTGACTATCTGGAAAGACATTTCCTAAAGTAGAATAGGGAGAATTTAACGTGCAATGATGGGACTTTCTGGGGGAACTTTTTATAGAAGCTGACATAGTATTTGGGGAGAATTTTATAGAAGATAACAAAGTGTGTTTTAACTGTGAAAATTAAAGATGTGGAATTATCTGCAACCTTTATGTGCAATAGGGAAATTGCAGCAAGAGCCTTGCTGTGCTCACTGCCCCTCACCGTTTACTCTCGCCTTCCTGGAGCTGTTTAGATTGTAAAGCTAGCCTCATGTTTCCTGTCCTTTACTGATACTTAACATGTTTTTCTCTAAGCTTTTTTTTTTTTTTTTTTACAAAATTCAAAATAAAAAGATTAACTGGCTGAGCTAATGAGTTCTGTGTTTTCAGAGTGCCCTCTGCTGTGTGTATACAGTGGGATCTTATTCCCATCATGTTTCTTTTTCCTCACTAAGCAGTTACTTCACTTTTGGAACCATTTCCTTCTGGAGAATTCATTCAAACCAGAGTTGGCAAGATCTACTTGGACCCTAAGCAAAACCCCGCCCACAGCCTGTATTTGTAAATGAAGTTTGATTGGCATCCATTACACCAGTTGCTTAGCGTGCTAGCTAGAGTTGCTTTACACTACACTGGGAGAGCTGAGGAGTCATGATACAGATGCTATGGCACATAATGCTTGAATTATTTACACTCTGACCTTTTAGTGATAAAACCTTTGCCCATTCCTGAGTTGGATGACCCTAAATGTTCAGCTTTGGAATAGAGTATCGTGGGTGTTAGAGAGATGACTCAGGCTAAGAGCACTTACTACGCTTACAGAAGAAGTTCAGGAAGCAGTTCCCAGCTCCCACACAGACCAGCTTATAACCACCTGTAACTTCAGTTCCTGGAGATTCAATGACCTCTTGTGCATTCTGCCAGTATTGCACAAATGTGGTGCACATAAACTCATGCGGGCAAACACACACATAAAGCTATAGGGACAAAGAAGAATAGGGTATCACTTGGACATACTGGTACACACCTGCAATGCCACACAAAGTAGGCAGGGACAAGTCTGAGACCAGCTTCAACTGCACAGACAGGGTTGACACTGGGGTCTGTAAAATCAATGGTAACATCTTTTTTGGGGGGGATTTTTAGAGTTAAAAGAAACTGTTTAATGTTGGCCTTAGCCTAGGACTTCTATTGCCACTCAGAGTCGCCCAGGCCGAGTGTAGAACCCTGAAGAATGCTCACCAGGAGTTGGCAACATGAATCTGTGAGACTGAAGTGTATAAACGTGACATTGTAACTGAATGGTTTCTTACAGGATGACTGTGAAAACTCTTGAATCCAAGTGATGTAAAGATGGCTCTGTGGTTAGGAGCACTGGCTTCTCTTCCACAGGACTGATTTGACTCCCAGGATACATATGGAAGCTTAAAAGCATCTGGAACTCCAGTTCCAAGGGATCTGACACCCTTTTCTGGCTTTCGTGGGAACTAGGCACACAGATGGCACATAGACATACATGTAGATAAAACACCCACCCATGGAAAATACAATTTAAAAAGGAGAAAATTTGAACCCTATATACGGTTTCCTTCATGGTTCTTTTAACCCTTTTATATAGACTACCTTTATCAAATTCATAGTTACCAAAGCCTGCTTAGCCCTACCCCAATCCTGTCATTAGTATGACGCTAGAATCATTTAACTGCAGAGTTACAAAAGCACCAGCTAGAAAACTTTGAAAACAAAGTCTTAGTTTATTACAACTCTCTTACCCACCAGAGAAAACTGTTTAGAAAATGGTTCTACAGGAAGATTGCTAATGGAAGGAGAGCTAGATGAGACCGTTTATTTAATATGAAGTAATTTAATCAAGATAGACTCGCACTCGGCCCTTATTCACATTGATGGTTGTGTCCAGATGTCTGCTGGTGTGAAATGAAACCAGATCACACACAGCTCTTCGTTCCTGTGAGGATGCCTTGTTGAGATGGCTCCAGCTGAGCCAAGTTCAGCCTGGCAAGTAAAGTTTTTCCGATTGTGTGGTCGCAAATATCCACATTGCACTGTCACTTCCCTTCTGGAAACTTTATCTCGGCCAATGTGTCTGTCATTACTTAACAGCTTGTGGTGTTCCTGACCAGCAGATTTGCACAGCAGTCGGTACCAAATCAGTCCCAGGGTCTGACAGTGTGATAGATTGCCTCCGCCGTGCAGCCTCTCGGGTGCTGGCGAAGCACGCTGAGCTCACCTGTTTACGGCCACTGACCTGGAAGGGAAAACAAAAAGGATGTTTGACCTTCATAGAAATCCACAGTCTGTTGACCCTTAGTGATTTAAAACTATAGTTTTCTTTATCTAAGTTATATTAGTGAGTATTGAGACTGCATACCAAACGTGGCATATCTGGTTTGTAAAAAGAGACAAGGAGAAAATGTGACTTGAGGTGTTTAGTGAAGGTGAGTAGAAGAAGATAATACAGCCCCTCTGCAGATATTGCTGGGCTTTAAACAGCTACCAAGGTGGGATGTCTATTGAAAAGAGCTTTCTGGAATTCCTGAAAACAGGTAGGCTATCGGCAAATCTTCACCTCTCCCTGTGAGTCCAAATCTAATCCCTCCCACGTTAATCCACAGCTCTGCAGTAGAACACCGGCTTCAGCCCCCTTGCCAGCTCCCCCCGCCAGTGGATGCCACAGATCTCTCCCACTCCATAAACTCCTTCCCCAACTCATCGCTTTATCCTAGCACTCAACTTGAGCAGGTATTCCCTGGGAACACATAGGCCACTCCTGCCAGGGAAGCAGGGAAGCAGGGAAGCTGCAGGTCTTTACTTCTCTCTCAGATTCTACAAGTACAATATCCCAGTCTCATCCCAGTTGTGGATAGCGCTGGGCTTGTATTTTGATGCTAATTCCACTCCTGGGAGGGGCTGCAGATGAGGAGTTGCCTTGTGAACCTTCTCCCCACCTTAACTTTTCAAATAAAGGCTTGAGCCAATGATTGGGCAGGAGGAAGGAGGAGGAGCTGAGAGTTTAGGGGAGGAGAAAAAGGGTCAACGGG
>BDUI01004916.1:84185-94279 GCA_002335545.1 Apodemus speciosus
TCTATCTATCTATCTATCTATCTACCTATCTATCTATCTATCTATGATTTATATGCCTGTATGTATGTCAGTGTACCATATGAGTGCCTAGTGTCTGCAGAGGCCAGAAGATGGTGTCAGATACCCTCGGACTGGAGTTACACATGCTCGTGAGCTGCCATGTAGGTTCTGGGAATTGAACCCTGATACTCTGGAAGAACAGCCATGCTCTTAACTTCTGAGTCATCTTCCCAGTCCTCCACCTTATGTTTTAACAAAGGGCATCTTAGTGAACCTAAAGCTCACCTTTTCAGCTAGGCTGGCTGCGCAATGAGCCTCTAGGATCTTCCTGTCTCTGTTGTCACAGTGCTGGGTTTACAGACATGTGCCATGTGCTCAACTTTTACATTGTGCTGAGGATCCAAGTGTTTTAGTAGCAAGCCCTTTATCCATTGAGCTATCTCCCCAACCAGGAGATCAATCTTTTTTTTTTTTTTTAAAAAATCTTGTTTCTCTAAATTAGAAATAATTATGTTAACATCAAATTTAAAATTCATACTGCATTTAGTAACTTAAAGTAAATAACTATAACTCATATTGTCCTGAAACCTATAAATACTATCAATAGAAGSCCAACAAGAGTTAAAACAATAGTGAGATGTAGTCTGTCAGTGGATTCGAAGAAGACAGTTTTAGTGGGGTGTGGTGGTGCTTGCCTGTAATCCCAGCACTATGATAGCACAGATGGGATTGAGAATTCAAGGCCAGCCTGTAGTATAGTTGAATCACTAAAGTGCTTGCCTTGTAAACATAAGGACCCGAGTTTGATCCCTAAAACTCAYGTAGTAATGTCGGGGGTGGTGAGAGAAGGTTTATAATCTCAGTGCTGAGGAGGCAGAGATAGACTGCAGCTGGATCAGCAGCCACTGTAGCCTAATTGGTGAGTTCCAGGCCAATGAGAGGAGATAAATGGCATTTGAAAAGATGGTACCTTAAGTTTTCCTCTGGCCTTCACACACACTTGCACAGGCACTTATAACAACAACAGCAACAACAAACAAACAAACAAACAAAACCCAACTTCCCAAGGTATGACAATGGCCAAGAACAAATTAAAGGGTGGACATCCAAGAATGTATTTCACATAGCCAGCCAAAAAAGTTTCAAGGCTGAAAAAAGCAAAACAAGAGCAGATAACACTAATCTTAAGAAAAATAAATGTGACTGATGAAAAGGTTATCTGAATGAATAAAGCTTTTGCAACTATACTGTAACTTTACTTTTTCAAAACCAATTTTCAATGATGGTTCTTAAACACTTTAAGCTCCCTTTGAGCCCACCACCCACCAGAGGTAGTAGAAAAGAAAAGATACAAGGGTTGGGGGGAGAAGTGGACCTATTTAGAAAGGTTCTTTGGTGCAACTCCCTTCTGTGTTGTCTAGAAATCAGCAGTCCAGTTCACAAGTTAGCAACGGCAGCTTGATCCACTCAGAAATGCTTCACAGATTCCCCAGCAGTTCAGTTCAGTAGAGTCAAGATAGCAAACACTAACCAGCAGTGGTGGCACTACCTAGCAGAGACAGCCAGGTCTCCCTCCACCTCAGCATGTGTCAGCAGGAAGGACCAGGAGGAATGCCAGGAGACTTTCTTGGCTCTGTCTCTTTCACAGGAGTGAAGATCAGGGAAGACTCGAGACCAACAAGCATTGCTCAGCTAGCTCTATCAGCAAGCCCAGCTCAGCCTCCCCCACTGTCTGTTGAGTCCTATTTATACTCTCTGCAAACATCATGTGTCTTCTATGTGTCTTGCCTCAGCATGTGTGCCTGCCTCAGCTGACATCATTTTGACAATCAGCCTGAGTCCTAGGAAGTGGCAAAAAACAGTGTCACATTACCAGAAGTCTGTTGGTGCGTGTCTCTCTATGGAGTCCCGACAAATGGAGCTCAACTACACAGTGTAAGGCTGACCAATACATGTGTGTTGTTAGCAAGAATCCTTCATCAGGTATCCTTTCATGTGTTTGCTTAGCAGAACATCCTCTCTTCTGTGTCTGCTTCAGCAAAACATTCCTTCATGAGTCTGACTTAGCTGTTCTCCTGTGTCTGCTTCAGGAAAACACTCCACATGTTTGTCCCAGCAAAACACCATCCAACACTACTGACTTTCTAAAGAACTGTTAAGTTTCCATTTCAGAGCAATTAGATATCTGTAAGTGTGATGATTTGTATATGCTCGACCCAGGGAGTGGCACTTAGAAGGTGTGGCCCTGTTGGAGTAGGTGTGTCACTGTGGGTGTGGGCTTTAACACTCCCATCCTACCTGCCTGGAAGCCAGTATTCTGCTAGCAGCCTTTAGATGCATGCCTGCTTGGATGCTGTCATGTTCCCACCTTGATGATAAATGTTGTTCTTTATAAGAATTGCCTTGGTCATGGTGTCTGTTCACAGCAGTAAAACCCTAACTAAGATGTAGCGTGTAGTATGAAAATGAAACCCACACTAAATCCGGCTATGCACCTGCATTCTCTGTCTGTTCCTAGCCCAGTGCATAGCCTGAGACCATGACTGTGTGTTTCTTCTAGTCAGTGCCTCTCCCACAAATGCTGGCTCTGTCTCTCCAGAGCTCCGAGATGGTTCTCTTGCCAGGCCACCTTCCTGCAGCCAGCTGCGGGCATGCTCTCACCAGCTCTCTCTCCACTGTCATTACCTCTCCCCTGAAGCTTGGTCCTTTGCCCAATCTTCCAGTTCCAAAGCCTGGCCGAATTCCGCCCCGGCTATATTCTTTCACTCCTGCCCACCTGAGTCACGGAGAATGGAAAACACCAGACAATTTTAGTTTAAAATCAACAGATGACACAACAAATGGGTATGGAATCTATCCTCCTAAACTCATCAATTATTCTATATTGAAAATCTTCTGGTGGCGGAGGTCACCACTGTGTCTAACGGTTCCTGGTGTACATACAGCTGCCTCTCTCTCTCTCTCTCTCTCTCTCTCTCTCTCTCTCTCTCTCTCTCTCTCTCTCTCTCTCTCCACCTCGCAGTAAAAAGGGCTGTCCCTTCCTCCTCCATCCCCTCTTCCTCTCTCAGACCAGAAAGCCACCTCCTCCTCTTTGCCCAGTGATTAGCTTCTTATTGTCTTTATCAGCCAATTAATTAATTAGGGAAAATTCCCCTACACTAAGACAATAAGCAAAAACTAATCTTTGATTTAAAACTTATGCATCATATCTTTTAAAACTCAAAATGAACCATAGAGTTCAAAGCAAAATAAAAATATAAAATGTTTATGAAGAAAACATAGGAGAAAATCTATAGAACCCCAGGATTAGGTGGAGTTCTTAGGCATGGTATCAAATGGATTGACCCCAAAAGGAAAAAAAAATGATAAATTAGACTTAGCAAAATTAATAATGTTTGGGAGATGGAATCTTTTCCCTTAAGAGATTCTTCAATCAATGTCTGTCTCTTGGGATTTTGGTAGCAGGGCTAGGAGTGTAGACCTGTGTGCAGACAAATTCCAACAACAATGCAAGTGGCCTTTCTGAAAGTGCTTAGGACACTGGTCTGTTTTCTGAATTTTTTTATGTATGAGTGTTTTGCTTGCTTGTATATCTGAGCACTGCTTGCATGCCTGGTGCCTGCAGAGGTTGTTGGATCTCCTGAAACTAGCATTAAAGATAGTTGTAAGCTGCCATATAAGGGCTGAGAATTAAACCCAGGTCCTCTGCAAGAGTGTCACATGCTCTTAAACACTGAGCGATGATCTCTCCAGCAAACCAGTTGTACTGGTCTTTGGTCATATTCATGATGTGAGGCTCTTTCCTACTTGGAACCTTTATAGATCCTATATGGTCTGTTTGAAATGATCTACTTTTCCTCTCTCTGTCATGGCCTTTTTAAACTTCAACTTAAATTTCAGCTCCTTAGAGAGGTCTTCCCAGACCCATTTAAATCTCACGGTTTTCATGTTTTTCTCTTAAGTCCTTGTTCACCATTGCAAACCCAATATAGAGAAGTTCTTGGCATACAGAGAGACACTTTTTACTTTTATCAGCAGGCTAGATAATACAAAAAATATCATTGCCGGGTTCCCAGAAAGCCTATCTTGCAGAATCATAAAAAAATCACATGACTTTTAAAAGACTTTGCAAGCCTGGCATGGTGGCTCACACCTATAATCCCGGCAATCAAGAAGCCAAGGCAGGAGGGTTGCTGCCATGATAAGGACAATGCAGGATACAGAGGCTCAAAGACAATAGAGTTACAATGTGAAACACCGTCTTAACAAACAGAGTTTGAAAACAATAAAAAGACCAAGCCAGGTTGCAGATGTGTTGGAAGAGGTCTGAAGACAGGCGGAAGGAGTCATGCATTTGAGGGACACAAAAAGCATTCTGGGGCTGGATGTGCTGTTCAACAGTAGACGGCTTTGTCAGTTTGTGTGGGAGACCCTGAGTTTAGTCTTCTGCCTTGCAATAAATAAATACCATTTACTTTTCAAACCATCTTAGAATAAAAAGACAAAATAGACTGTGGGGGAAAAAAAGACTTGTAACTAAATATCTGATGAAAGACTTGAATCTTAAATATATAAATAGCCCTTGAAATAGTTTAAAAGTCTAATTAGAAATGGGCAAAACATCTGGACCAGCATTTCACCAAAAAGGAGTGGCATAGATAGCAAATGAGCACTTGAAAACATGTTCCACATCACCAGCCATCAGGAAAATGCAAATGGAAACTATAATGAGATGTCACTGTGGACTCTTTAAAACAGCTGCAGCATGGTCACAATACACAGTACCCTTGAGGAAATGAAGGAACTGGAGCCCATGTATTGCTGGAGGGAATGTAAATGTGTACAGCTATCCTAGAAAACAGTTTGGTGTATTTTCATAAAATTAAAAGTACACTTGCCCATAATTCAACAATCGCTTTCCTGGTCATTTATTTTTAATAACTGAGCACCTCTATAAAACCTTGCACATACTTCAATAGTCAAAGCAATCTTAAGCGGAAATAACAATTCTGGAAGTATGACCAGAATTAATTAATTAATTACACACACACACACACACACACACACACACACACACACACACACACACACACCAATGAAACAAGCCCCCCAAACAAAAAACATATAGAATAATAGAATATAATATCAAATCCAGAAATAAGCCCATGCTGCCTCAGTCGCCTGAGTTTTGACAAAAGGAGTAAAAAACCCATTGTAGCAAAGAAAGCCTTTTAACCAATGGTGGTGGGAAACTGAATATCTGCACCTAGAAGAATAAAATTTGATCCTTATCTCTTGCCCTGCACAAAGGTAAATTTAAAATACATTGAAGGCCTGATTTACAGACCTGGAATTCTGGAACTGATGGAAGAAAAAAGAGAGTAAACATGTTAAGGTATAGGTACTTAAGATACAAGGACTTTCTGAAGAAGAATTCCAATAGCCTAGGAAATATAGCCAAGAACTGACAAGTGGGGTTGCATGAAAGTCAAAAGCTTCTGCACAACAAAGAAAGAATTGGATCAAAAGAGAGTCTAGTAGGCATGTTCCACCTTTCTGCACTGCAACATCATATTCTCATCCTCAAACATGTGCAGGAACTGCATAATTGAGTTACAATAAGAACTGCAAAATAAAATCTCAGAATAGTTGAAGTACATTTATGATGTGTTGGGCTGTGTTCACAGCTATCTTCTGACGCATTCACAGATTGAGAGAAAACCTTCTCCAGCTATTCAGCTGGTCACAGAATAATAACACATTTAAACACTCAGAAAACTATTAAAAAGAAACCAAGCAATAAATTGGCCAATGATGTGAAGAGACAGTCTTCAAAAGAAGATGTACAACTGACAAATAAGTATATACTAGGGTTCTCAGTCTTAGCCATCCGAGAGCTGCAAACTAGAGATGTATTGAGATTTCATCACCACTCAGTCATTAAGGAAAAAAGTAATAAACAGAGGCAAGGGTGAAGAGGTTGAAGGATGCTGGTGGCAATATAAACTTGTGCAACCACTATGAAAGTCAGTGAATGAAAAAGAAGGAAAGAAAGGAAAGAAGGAAGGAAGAAAGGAAGGGGGGAGAGAGAGAGAGAGAGAGAGAGAGAGAGAGAGAGAGAGAGAGAGAGGAAGAAAGGAAGGAAGGAAGGATATGATATGGTGCAGGGGAAGATTTGTTGTGGACAGAAGGAAGAGCAAATGCAGAGACAGGGACATCTAGGAGATCTAGAGTGAACATGACCAGACTGAGCTGGGCCATGTGAGGATGTGGAGACTGGGAGGGGGAGAGGAACTGCTGACCAAGAGGAGTGGCCTGTGCCAAGAGACTGGCATAGCCAAAATGACTGAGTTATATAGATGGCAGAGGAGCTGGGAAGAGGGAATCCCAGCCCAATACCTAGGCTGGAGAGTTCAGGTTGGGGGCATGGTATGCCAGCCAGGAGGGCCCTGGTAACAGCTGGAGACTGAGGGATTCTGGGAGAACTTGGCTGCTAGCTTCAGCTTTGATATGTTAATGGGCGTTTCAGCCATTTGTTTGAGACCTAACAGTTAGTATGGAGATACCTCATAAAAACTAAAAGGAGGGGGCTACAGATTAAACTCAGATGGTAGTGTGTTTGCCTCCCACGCAGGAAACCCTGGGGTCCAGCCCCAGCACAGCACAAAACTGGGAGTGCTGGTACATACCCACAATCCCAGAACTCAGGGAATGGAGGCAGGAGGATTAGGAGTTTAAGGTCATACTTGACTGGAAGTTTGAAGCCATCCTGGGCTACACACAAACCTGTCTCTTCCTTTGGTCCAGCTATACTACTCCTGTATACATAACTGAAGGACTCTAAATGACCATACCACAGAGATGCTTGCACATCTATTTTACTGCAGCACTATTCACAATAGCCAACATATGGAATCAATGGATAAGAAAAATGTGTTGTGCATATAAAATGGAGTTTGATCCAGCCACAAAGAAGAATGAAATTAAGCCATTTATCAGAATATATATACAACTGAAGATAATCATATTAAGTGCAATAGGTCAAGTGAATACTATACTTGTATGATAATATCTATAAAACACATTACTATGTGTAATGAACATACTCCAATAAAAATTTAAAACTTGCACATTAATATACATAGCAGCCTTATTTCTAATGACCAAAATAATTTAAATGTCCGTCAAGTGGTAAATGATGAAGTTCTATACTCATAACATAGAATACTATTCCACAATAAGGAACAAACTGTGTATTTGCAAAGAACTGTATTTAGTGAAAGATCCATTATCAAAAGGCTATATAAATAATATTCTATTTACATCATTCTTGAAAATAAAAACATTATAGAGATGGAGAATAAATTAGCGTTTTCCATGGAAAATGGTAGGATGGCGCAGGGTATATAACCATAATTTCTTTGTGTTGATACAGTGGTTCTATTATTGGTTACAGTGTTGTTCCAGAAATTTGTACGTGATACAATCACACCCATCTCTATTTATGCATACACATAAAGTAAGTGCATGTAAAAACTTGAAAGTAGAATAGTAAGTCTGTAGATTATACCAACATCAATACCATTTCCTGGAATTGATATTAATCTATTTATAAGATATCCCCTTGGGGAAAATTAAGTGAAGGTTACACTGGACCTGAGTATGTTGTTCTTGCAATTTCCTGTGAATCTATAATTATTCAAACTGGAAAGTCAAGAAAAATTCTTATCACTATTTTTTTGTGTAGTACGTCTAGCGTGTCACTTGGGTTGCTTTAAAGACCCAGAAACAAGCCTGGCAAGAGTACAGGGGAGTTTTTTCAATGACTAACCAAGTGCTAAATGTTGCCAAGTCACATCTCATTTCCTAACAACCATTTATAGAGAATATTCTCAGCCAAGCCCTGGACCATACATTCTTTGTAGCCTTTTAGTAAAGACTTTTATGTCCAAATATTTTACTACTTTTTGCCTAGTTATTTTTGAGACAGGTTCTCATATATACCAAGCTGGCCTCAAACTAGCTATGGAGACAGGGCATTATGTAGGTGGCAATCTCCCAAAGGTTCTTTCTGCATGCTTGGAATGGGCTCCTATCCTCCTGTGTGTGCCTCAGGTTCTCAATGTCACTGAACCACGATAAACATGAGAAGCAGATAGCTTCTACTGCGGACTTACACCTGCATGGATTTGACAGTTCCCAAGTGGATGCAAATCAACTATCAGCTAATTTCTTACTAGAGGTTGTGTTCAAAACATAAAGATACCCAGGCATTTTTGGTGTGATGTTCCCTCCCAAAAACTGTTAAGCCAAACATACCCTAAATATAGATATTAAGAATTTAGTTAGCACCAGACTCCATTTCATTTCTTTTAATTTTACTTATGTGTATGGGTATTTTGGCTGCATATATACTGTATATCACATGTGTAACATGTATTACACATGTCGAATATGCCAGAAGAAGTGTCAGATCCCCTGGAACTATAGTTATAGAAGGTTGTGAGCTGCCAAACGGGTTCTGGGAATCAAACCTGGATCCTATGAAACAGCAGCCAGTGCTTTTAACCACCACGTCATCCCTCCAACCTCTAGACTTCAATTGAAGAATATTATGGGGCTATATTCATATGGAGTAATGAAATATTAAATTTAGTGTATATTTTTAAATGAAACAACCCACTTATTAACAAGCTACACTGACCCCAGTAACTTACTTTGTCCTGTTTTCCAGGCAGCAAATCGAAAACAATGATCTAGAGTCTAGGAAGCATGAAAACGTGTGTTACCCAGCCTGAAGCAAGTATACATCCATCTGGTTGTGAACACAAGTTGAAACTATTAGAAATCTAGCTTGTATAACAGAAAACAAATTACTAATAAAAGACAGCACACCTAAAGCTTAAAAAAAAAGTTAAAAGGGTTTCTATACTTCTTTGTTTCGATCGTAAAAGGATTGGTCTTAATACACAGAATTGACATGTGAGGCTATTTCTTAACATTCAATGAATCACAAAGCGGCTTTTACTTTTTAAAATGGATTTGCTTCTTTAAAGATTTAGTCTCATATTCCAATGAATTGGCCTACTAATAGTCTGAGTGCCAACAAAGAGAAACCTCCTTCTGGGTCTGCTGCAGTTTGTGTTGCCTCAATTGAGGCTTTTGGCCCTGCTGAGGCTCCCCTGGCTATAGTAGAAAAACTCAGGAAGACAGGCTTAATGTTTTAATCATACCATTTCCAACCTCTGAAGCTAGGAGGGGGAGGGGTAAAAAAAACTTCCTGCTGGTTTTAAAGTTTGAGAACAGAAGGCTCAACCACCGAAGTTGCTGCCCCATCATTCTCTACGGCTTTCTGTCCCTTTCAGGTCCTGTAAAGAGCCACAGTCCTGCCAAGTGGATCTGCGCTCTCCCACAGACACCCCATTTAGAACTTTTGACCTGCCCTTTTTCCTTTCCAATTTCCTGGTCTTGCCTGGAAACTGGGGATTAGGTGCTGGAGACTAACACTTCTTTATCCTGTTCCTCCCCACCTACTCCTACCAGGTGAGGAACCCTGGAGACTGACCACCCAAAACTATTTAACAGATGCTCACAGTGAGAGCTGGCACTTAACACTTGGGCTGAGAGCTGAGATTTCCGGGTATTCAGCATGTCCCATCCTCGGGGCTATGTTACTGCTTCCCAGCTTATTGTTACAACCTTCCTCCCAGACCACCTCCAGAGCAAATGGGCTGCCAAGTGTGCTCGTCTCCTTTTCTATGGCCATGAGCTCTGGGGAGTCTCCCAGCTCCCCAACTGGGAACCAGCACGCAGGGAATGACCCTAACATCTGAGGCTTATCTGTGAGCCCAGGTTAAACGTTCTTAACCTTCCTGCTTGTGCTTCAAATCAGTAAAATACTGGGCCAAGGAAAAAGGAAATGACTGATAATGTTGACAATAGAACCATTAAGTTGTTTTGTTGTAAGGGATTTTCTTAGAGGCAATGGTAAGATAATTCTCAAATGCCAACAATGTGATAGCAACAGCATCTCTTTATTGTTGCTCAGAAACAAAGTATAATTAGAAATGGTTATTTTGCTGATAGATGCAGGC
>BDUI01004917.1:31112-42880 GCA_002335545.1 Apodemus speciosus
CTCTTGGTTTGGCAGGATTAATATAGTAAAAATGGCCACCCTGACAAAAGCAATACACAGATTCAATGCAATCCCCATCAAAATCCCAACTCAATTCTTCATAGAGTTAGAAAGAGCAATTCTCAAATTCATCTGGAATAACAAAAAACCCAGGATAGCTAAAACTATCTTCAACAGTAAAAGAACTTCTGTGGGAATCAGTTTCCCAAACCACAAGCAGTACTACAGAGCAATAGTGTTGAAAACTGCATGGTATTGGTACAGTGACAGGTAGGTAGATCAATGGAGTAGAATGGTCACTTGATCGTTAACAAAGGAGCTAAAACTATCCAGTGGAAAAAAGATAGCCTTTTCAACAAATGGTGCTGGTTTAACTAGCTGCTAGCATGTAGAAGAATGCAAATTGATCCATTCTAATCTCCTTGTACTAAGCTCAAGTCCAAGTGGATCAAGGACCTCCACATAAAACCAGACACACTGAAACTAATGAAAAAGAAATTGGAGAGGAGCCTTGAGTACATGGGCACAGGGTAAATTTTCCTGAACAGAACAGCAATAACTTATGCTATAAGATCAAGAATTGACAAATGGGACATCATAAAATTACAAAGTTTCTTTCTATAAGGCAAAGGACACTGTCAAAAGGACAAAACAACGACCAACAAATTGGAAAAAGCTGTTTACCAACCCTACATCCAACAGAGGGCTAATATCCAATATATACAAAGAACTCAAGAAGGTAGACTCTAGAGAGTCAAATAACACTATTAAAAGATGGGTTACAGAGCTAAACAAAGAATTTTCACCTGAGGAATATCGAATGGCTGAGAAGCATCTAAAGAAATGTTCAACATCCTTACTCATCAGGGAAATGCAAATCAAAACAACCCTGAGAGTTCACCTCACACCACACCAGTCAGAATGGCTAAGATCAAAAACTCAGAAGACAGCAGGTACTGGCGATGTGGAGAAAGAGGAACACTCTTCCACTGCTGGTGAGATTGCAAGGTGGTACAACCACTCTGGAAATCAGTCTGGTGGTTCCTCAGAAACCTGGGCATGATACTACTGGAGGACTCTGTTATACCACTCCTGGGCATATACCCAGAGGATTCCCCAGCATGGCATAAAGACACATGCTCCACAATGTTCATAGCAGTCCTATTTATAATAACCAGAAGCTGGAAAGTACCCAGATGTCCCTCAGTGGAGGAATGGATACAGAAAATGTGGTATATATACACAATGGAGTACTAATCAGCCATTAAAAACAATGAATTCATGAAATTCTTAGGCAAATGGGTGGAACTGCAAAATATCTTAAGGGAGGTAACCCAATCACAAAAGAATACACATGGTATGCACTCACTTATAAGTGAGTATTAGCCCAGACCCTGGGAATACCCGACACAATTCACATATCAAATGATGCCCAAGAAGAAGGAAGAACAAAGTATGGATACTCTGCTCCTTCTTTGAAAGGGGAACAAAAATACTCACAGAAGGAGATACAGAGACAAAATGTGGAGCAGAGAGTGAGGGAAAGACCATCTAGAGACTGCCCTACCTAGTGATCCATCCCATATACAGTTACAGAACCCAGACAGTATTACTCATGACCACAAGTACTTGCTGACTGAAGCTGGATATAACTGTCACCTGGGAGGCTCTGCTAGTGCATGACAAATACAGAGAGGGTACTCTCAGCTAGCCATTGAACTGAGCACAGGGTCCCCAATAGGGGATCTAGAGAAAGGACCCAATGAGTTGAAGGTGTTTGCAGCACCAAAGGAGGAACAATGATATGAGCCATCCAGTACTCCCAGAGCTCCCAGAGATAAAAACATCAACCAGATAGTACACATGGTGTTACACATGGCTCCAGATGCATAGGCAGCAGAGGATGGCCTTGTTGGGCATCAGAGAGGAGAGGTCCCTGGTCCTAGAAAGGCTTAATGCAGCCTTGTAGGGGAATACCAGAACAAGGAAGTGGGAGGGGGTGATTGGGGAACAGGGGGAGGGGAAATGGCTTATGAGACTTTCGGGGGGAACTAGGAAAGGGGAAGTCATTTGAAATGTAAATAAAGACTATATCTAATAAAACAAAAAATAAAAGAAAATCTATTTTGACCATTAGCTGTTAAGAAACACTTTGTGCTCAAAATGTTGTCTACAATTTTCTTACAATCACCTAGAATGTCATAAACTATCTGTAGACAGTGACTGAGATATTCTAGCCTTCCCTCATAATATTTTAAAAGCTACTATGACAAAAAGAACCCCTAAGGGGCATGCTATTAAAGTTACAACTGAAATCATCGCTCACTTTTCTTGTTAGCAGAGAAAAACACTCTGGAGAGATGTCCAAATTGTGTGTGTAGGATGGGCTATGGAAATGTATTTGTGCTTATCAAAATCATACTGAGTGGTGTGTTTGGAAACAACAGTAGTTGTTTAATTTGAATATTAAAATGAATGTTAAAGAATGGCCTTGGCAAATCACTTCTCAATTTAGATTTCTAGCAATAATGAAGGGGTGGTAGATAAGTAATGTGAAAAAAATCTACTTAATTTAAAGGTAACATTATTTACATGATAAGAAACTAATTACAACTATTAATATTTAGGAATGTCACTTCTTACAAATTCATCTAACCTAATATATTCTAAATTGCTAATAATCTCCCCCAATAAATTCATATGTAAATGCAGAGGAAGTGCCAAAAATATATCAGTTTTACTTTGAAGTTCATAAAATTTTTATGTGAAAAAGAGTCACTGAAGCAGTTCTCTGGGGCTATTACATTCTGAGCTAATATTAATAACTTGTGTGAAATATTGGAATATTTGACAAATACAGCATATCAAATCTATAATCACTGCCAGAGGGCCCGTGAGAGTGTTTTTCCCCATCAATCTAATCAAATTGACCATAAAAGACAAAATTCATAAAATTCCATAGAACTGACATTGCAGTCCTTGGTAAAAGATACTTCTTAAAAAATTTTAGTACATTTTTTTCCAATATAACATGATAGAAATATTTATGTGATTTTTGGAAGTTTATTTAAACTGAAAAGTTTTAACAGAAACTACAATTCATATGTAAAAAACTGAGAAATTTGTTTAGTTTTTCTTATCACTTTTAGAAAAGTTTTTGTGTAGCTCAGTCTAATCTGAAATTTACTATGTAGCACAGGGTGTTCTTGACTTCCAGATTATCATGTCTCCACCTGAGTGAATGAATGACTGTACAGGTATGTGTTATCACACCCAGTGTGAAGGGTTCCAGTGTGGGCATTGGGGAGATACGGAGTCTAGAGAAGAGCTGGCAGATTTTGGTTCCYTCCTTCCACCATCCTAGGGATCAAACTCAGGTTATCAGCTTAGCAGCAAGTTCCTTTATCGACCAAGCCGAATCATCATTCTAAAGCAGTACTTTTAATGGAATTTATTATTCTTAAATAGATTAATTGGGGATGGAGAGATGGCTTATTGGTTAAGAGCACTTATTGCTCTTGGAGAAGACCTGGCTTTTGTTCTCAGTACTCAAATAGTGGCTCACAACCTTTTGCCCAATTCCAGGGCATCTGATGCCCTTTTCCAACTTCTGCAGGCATGTTTATGCACACAATGTAATAACAAACTTGCAGACAAAGCACTTATACATATAAAATAGTGTGCATGTAAAACTATTTTTAAAAGTCTTACTCTAGATTATTTACTATGAGAAGTTCTTTAAAATCCAGTTTAATATATTTTAATTCCCACTTTTCTTTTTTAAACATTTTGACATAGAAGTTAATTTAAAGGTCTATGGTAGTATGCTGGCTTTGTAGTTTTATAAAGCAGTAGTATTTAGTTTTGCACAGTGTCCCCGAGCAATCTAGTCTCAGGTTCTCAGAAACCCATGCAATATTAGGTGTGGGCTCCATCTCATGGAGTGAGCCTTTAGTCAAACCCGATATTGGTTGGTTACTCCCACAAGCCTTGTGCCACCATTTCACTAAAATATCTTGCAGGTGAGACATCATTGTAGATCAGTGTGTTAGTGTTTACATTTCTCCTTTGGGAGAATGCAGAAAACTATCTTAAACCAAGGATGCTAGTGCATAAGGACGAAGGCTCTGTGTAAGTCCCAGCTCAAATTCTCCATGTTTTATGACTTGTTTAGGTACTGTGTTTATCAGTAGGGCTTTGCTCTCAGTTGTGAAGCACAACCTATATCCTTGGCAATAGCCTGGTTTATTTGGAGGCTTCTATGGCACCCCTTTGTCTAACAGCTCAATTAGATTTAACCCAGTTCCAGTACTGGACGCTGTATTTGGTGACAAAAGGTAGCCAGTTAGGGCTCTGTCTCCCACATTATTTGGAGATTACACACACACACACACACACACACACACACACACACACACACACACACACATGCATTACTAGTGTGTATGTTTTCAGGACTGAGCATTTGGTATTAAATAACAAAATGATTTATTTTTCTTGGGAAAGAACACTTCTCCCAATCTCAGCATCCATTAGTTGACTGTAGTTCTTTGTGTAGGGTTGAGGCCTCATAGTCTTTCCTGTACCTATCTGGCACATCTATTGTTGTTATCCTTGTTTAGCTCATGTATACGTAGTCATGTTTGTGAATATATTGATTGAGTGAAATACATACATGACTTAAGTTAGTTTAAATTATATGGTTCACTGTTAAGAGGTTACATTAACATTTATAATCCCAGAACAAGGGTTATAAATGTACACTCTTATGACACACATTAGTAGGAACATCAGGTAAGCAAACTACMTCAAAATAGGAAAATATTTTTGGCAAGTGTTTCATATGTTACTTTATCCCATTCTTTTTTTTTCCATTCTTAATTTCAGGGATGATGAATAATAATAGGCATCCAGTAAGCTTCACAGCCTATTCGAGAGTTTTCTCTAGTAAACATTAGACCATTAAGTCACTATAGAGGTTAATGGCTATTAAAAGAAATAGGATTGCCCAGGACAATTTTTCATAGTCACCACAGCCAAGGTCAAACAGTCTCTAGACCCTTTACTAAAGGTGTGACTTTGTAGATAACTTTGCCTGCTCAATATTTTTCTAACACACTCTATAACTCTGACTTAATGGTGGAAGTGGGGAAGAAGTATCTTCAAGGCTGGCTATATTCTCCTTATTGGTGAAAAATTTGGTTGCTGTAGTTATGTATAGACAACACATGGAATAAAGACACATAGTAAAAGAGAATGTTGAAATGATTATAGCACATGGTGCTGTGTATTCAAGTTTCTGTTAATAAATCATAGAGTAAGGTGCAACATCATGGTTTTATTTTTAAAATAATTGAGCAATAATTGTTTAAAAGGCACTGGAAATAATTATCTAAGAAAGGTTTGTTATTACTACATGAACATTGAATATTTAAGTTCAGTATATAAACTAGACTAAGAATAAACTTCCTTCTGCTTAGTCACTTATGTGTAACAGTTTGCAAATTTAAGTTCAAATTATTTATCTTATAAATTGGTTTAAATTTTGATTCATCTATAATATTTATAAAGATATCAAGAAACAAATGAGGAAAAATATAACAAACTTTGGTCAAGTAGATTTCTCATTTTCAGAATCATGACACCAAGAAATGTGTTTGTGTGAAGTCTTTTAAAAATTTATCAATAGCTTAATGGAGAATTGGAATTGCTGATAATTGCATTAAAGATTCATAAAAGGGGAAAAAATAAAAAGTGACCACACCCAATCTTCCCAGCTGCTTATGCTCTGCTTCAAAGAAATCACTAAATTAGAATGAACTTAAAGACATTTTCAAAATTGCTCTCTAATTGGATTGAAAAACTGCTTAAAATAAAAATCATACCTGGTACTGAAAATCTACCAGCAGTTCAGTCTAATAGCAAAGAGCAAACACTAATCAGTAGCCACAGCTTGATCCAGCAGAAACTGCAAGGTTCCACCAAATTGGCACAAATCAACTCAAATATCGTGAGAATTTCTTTGGTGCATTTTTATCTACAAATTGACAACCAGCAAAGACCAACAAAGCATTGCAGGACTAGCAATTCAAGAGTGTTCTTTCGCTGTCTTTGAGGTTATCCTATACTCGTTCCAAACACCACGTACCCTTTCAACCATCCGATTTAGCAAAACATCCTTTCAAGTGTCCATTTCAGCAAAACATCCTCTCATAGGACAACCTTCCAGAAAAAATATAGCAATGAAATTAGAAATTATCATTCTGCTACACAGTCCTAGTGAATTCGTAATTTTGGAGGACAACCCACAGCCACTACTTTATTAAATCTGCATAATAGCTAACTACATTTTAAATGTTTGTATTTATACTCGCAGATAAGTGGAAATCTCATTTATCAAATAATCTCCTCTTTGTAACTGATAAAGACCATTAGAGATAACCACAAGCAGTCAAAATGTAGAATTGTAGATGCCAGTTCCAAAGGAAGTATCTACAACACAACTCTTTTACCTAAGTCTCAGGGATCATTGCAAAAGAGGGATCAGTTTCTAAGTTTCTACATAAGCCATAGAATCAGGGGGTTTACTGTTAGAGCCTGTTTATTAGTATTAAATGTCAGAAGCTACACTCTCAACGTCTCACTAACATGACTGCCTAAACATGAACCTAATAAGGACATGAAAAATAGACATTCTAAAGAATATGGTGGATGAGGCAAGGCAGGAATCCCAGGAGGCCTGAACACTACACAAAGAGCTACTAAGGTAATTGAGTAATATTAAGAGCAAAAGAATTAGTCTGCCCTGACCACAATAATATAAATAACATTCTACAGACTGAGCACATTATATGTCCCTCAATGGAGGATTGAATACAGAAAATGTGGTATATTTACACAATGGAATACTACTCAGAAATTAAAAAAAATGAATACATGAAATTCTTAGGCAAATGGTTGGAAATGGAAAATATCATGCTAAGTGAGGTAACTCATTCACAAAAGAAGGCACATGGAATGCAGTCACTGATAAGCAGATATTAGCCCAGAAGCTCTGAATACCCAAGACACAATCCACATATCAAATGATTCCCAAGAAGAAGAAAGGAGAGGGCCCTGGTCCTGGAAAGGCTTGATGCAGCATTGTGGGGGATTACCAGGACAGAGAACTGGGAGTGGGTTGATTGGGGTACAGGCTGAGGGAAGAGGGCTTATGGTACTTATGGGGAGGGCAGAACCTGGAAAGGGGAAATCATTTGGAAGGTAAACAAAGAATATAGAAAATTTAAAAAAAAGAAGGAAGAAAATAAATGTGTGGTGGATAGTAGGTATAGCACCCATAGATTCATGTGTTTGAATGCTTGGACCACAGGGAACTATTAGGAAGTATGTCCTTGTTGGAGCAAGTGTGTCACTGTGGAGGTGAACTTTGAGGTCTCATGTGTAAGCTCAAGCTGCACCCAATGCAGTAGAGAACCTCTTCCTGGATGCCTTTGGGTAAAGATGTAGAACTCTAGGCTCCTCCAGCACCATGTCTTCCTGCATACTTCCATGAAATGATGATAATGGACTGAACCTGTGAAACTGTAAACCAGCCCCAATTAAATGTTTTCCTTTATAAGAGTTGCCTTGGTCATATTGTCCCTTCACATCAATGAAATTCTAATTAAGACATCTTTATAAACATATATGCATACAACAAATGAGGATATATGGAATGATTTGGAGGAAAGAAACAAAGGGGTAACATGCTATAATTATATTATAATCTTAAAAGTTAAAGAAATAATAAAAAAAAGAGAATTTCTCAAAATTGATCATCCAGATTCTAAGTCACAAAATGAAGTTTGTAGTGTTTCTGAACAGGTATGCACAGATGTTCTTGCACACTTTATTAAATTAAATTTGTATTTGATTTCACAAGGAAAAAAGATAGATTTTCACATTCACTAAATATCTACTGAGGAAGATAGATTTTTAGCAATAATTTTACTATTGTTGCTGAATAGTTTTACTGTTGTGTATAGGCATGAAGTTTTGAAACTTTTAGACACTCTTAACAGTTTACCACCTTTCAACCCACAGAATAACATGAAATTGTTGGCATAGATAAATGATGTGAATTGTAACAAATAATCCATAGAAAATGGGGCAGAAAAATTGTAAGACCCAGATGTGGTAGATGACTACATCAAGGCAGCGGCACAYATATGAACTCAGAGCAGTTGTGACAGCATTCACCTAACCTATGAAAGTAAAAGTCAGACAAAGTCCTCTTGCAGAGAGGGAAGTTTCAGTCACTAGCTAAGGAGCCACTGGCAATTGATTGCTGCCATAGAAGTAGTGTACATTTTCTTTAAAAGTATAGTTCTTAAAAAGTCAACCAAGCTTCAGTGGAAGATAACATACTTAGCATATGTAGACAGAATAAATAGCACTTTTGGGGTTAAAAATGCTAAGAGGACATAGAGTTTGGTGGGTATGGAAGGGAAGGTGGTTCTGGGATGAATTGGGAGATGGAATTTATACAATCAAAATATATTGCATGAAGTTCTCCAAGAATTCAGAGAACAAAGCAAGTCCAACTCCATGAGAGTATGCTTCAGGAAATCAGTTGCAGCCGGGCGTGGTGGCACATGCCTGTAATCCCAGCACTTGGGAGGCAAAGGTAGGCAGATTTATGAGTTTGAGGCCAGCCTGGTCTACAGAGTGAGTTCCAGGACAGCCAGGACTACACAGAGAAACCCTGTCTGGAACCCCCCCCCCCAAAAAAAAAAGGGAAATCAGTTGCAAGTATAGAAGTGCTTATGAGGTTCCACATGAAGAACATGGACTAGTCTTGAGAAACATTCTTCCTCTGCCCAAATAGTGGTGATTTTTGCATGAAGTAATGAACTGTAATGCATGGACATGGGTATGAATACATAGGTCCAGTTATATATGGGACTAGTGGTAGGAAGAAAAGTCTCCACTAGAATTAGATATCTTCTAACTGGAACTTGACCAGAATTTTACTTTCGATAAAACTAGTCCTAATGTGTCTGATGCATTGAGAATTCAGTTGTTTAGTTTTTGTTTCGCTTTGTGACATATGAGCATATAACTATGCTTACAACTAGTTTATAAATTGATAAAAAAAAAAGGTATCTCAACCCGAGACTCATAAACTGAGCAGACTTCTAGGGAAGTAGAATTGGCACAAACACTAAATGAAACAAAACTCAGGAAAGTCTTCGCTTTAGAATCTGACTTGTAGCATTTATTTCAATATTAAGTGCAGCTTACACACAAGTGTTTTTGGTAAACAGATGCATATATTGATGCTCTAAAAATGAAACATTTCTCTTTTGAGAGACAGGATGGCAGATCAGTGGAATAGAATTGAAAACCCAGAAATGAACCCACACATCTATGGTCACTTGATCTTTGACAAAGGAGCTAAAACCATCCAGTGGGAAAAAAAGACAGCATTTTTAACAAATGGTGCTGGTTCAACTGGCAGTCAGCATGTAGAAAAATGCAAATCAACACATTCTTATCTTCCTGTACAAAGCTCAAGACCAAGTGGATCCAAGACCTCCACATAAAACAAGAGACATTGAAAGTAATAGAAGAGAAAGTGGGGGAGAGCCTCAAACACATGGGCACAGCAGAAATTTCCTGAACAGAACACCAATAGCTTATGCTCTAAGACCAACAATAGGCAAATGGGACCTCATAAAATTGCAAAGCTTCTGTAAGGCAAAGGACATGGTCAATAGGACAAAACAGAAAACAAGAGATTGGGAAAGATCTTTATCAATCCTATGTCCAATAGAGGGTTAATAGCCAATATATACAAAGAACTCAAGAAGTTAGACTCCAGGGAATCAAATAGGGTACAGAGCTAAACAAAGAATTCTCAAGTGAGGAATATTGAATGTCTGAGAAACACCTGAAGAAATATTCAACATCCTTAGTYATCAGGGAAATGCAAATCAGAACAACCCTAAGATTCTACCTCACACCAGTCAGAATGGCTAAGATCAAATACTCAGGTGAGTGTAGATGCTAAAGAGGATGTGAAGAATGAAGAACACTGCTCCACTGTTGGTGGGATTGTAAGATGGTAAAACCACTCTGGAAATCAATCTGGTGGTTCTTCAGAAAATTGGACATATTATTACCTGAGGACCCAGCTATACCACTCCTGGTCATATACCCAAAAGATGTACCAACATATAACAAGCASACATGCCCCACTATGTTCATAGCAGCCTTACTTATAATAGCCAGTAGCTGAAAAGAACACAGATGTCCAGAGGAATGGATATGGAAAATGTGGTACATTTACACAATGGAGTACTATTCTGCTATAAAAAAACAATGAGCTCATGAAATTTGCAGGCAAATGCATGGAACTAGAAAATATCATACTGAGTGATGTAACCCAATCACAAAAGAACACACATGGTATGCACTCACTGATAAGTGAATATTAACTCTAAAAGCTCAGAATACCCATGATACAATTCATAGACCACATGAAGCTCAAGAATAAGGAAGACCAAAGTGTGTATACTTAGGTTCTTCTTAGAAAGGAGAACAAAATACTCATGGGAGGAAACAGGAAGACAAAGTGTGAAGCAGATGGAAAAGCCATCTAGAGACTGCCTCACCTGGTGATCTATCCTACATACAGTCACCAAATGCAGAAACTATTGTGGATGCTAAGAAGTGCATGCTGACAGGAGCCTGATATAGCTGTCCTCTGAAAGGCTCTGCCAGAGCCTGACAAATACAGAGACAGATGCTCACAGCCAACCATTGGATGGAGCACAGGGTCCCCAATGGAGGAGTTGGATAAAGGACTGAAGGAGCTGAAGGGTTTTGTAAACCTATAGGAAGAACAACAATATCAACCAACCAGACACCCCTGCCCCAGAGCTCCCAGGAAATAARCCACCAAACAAAGAGCACACATGGAGGGATTCATGGCTTCAGGTGCATATGTAGCAGAGGATGGCCTTAAAGGGCCATCAATAGGAGGAGAGGCCTTTGGTCCTATGAAGACTCTATGCCCCAGTGTAGGGGTATGCCAGGGAGTAGAGGTAGTAGTGGATAGGTGGAGGAACACTCATAGAAGCAGGGGGGAGGAAGATGGCTGAGTTTCCAAGGGGAAAACCGGGAAAAGGGATAACATTTGGAATGTATATAAAGAATATATCTAATAAAAAAGGAAGAGAGGATAGAGTTGCACTAGAGAAATCATTTTTCTTAATTTAACACTTTAATGTAAATTTTGAAAGATTTATTTATTTTATACATTTTTTTTCAAATGCATGTTATGTCTATGTGTAGAGTAGGCCAGAAGACTTCGTTGGATCTCCAGGAGCTGAAGTTACAGGCATTGTGAGCTGTCCTGTATGAGCGCAACGATGGAACTGAGGTCCTCGGAAAGCAGTAAGTGCTCCCAACTGCTCATCCATCTCATATAGCCTTGTGATGTGTCATTTTTCTGTTTCCAAGTCCCTTCCTCTCTGTCCTTTGCTCAAAAGTAGTAAGACTCAATAAAATGTGTGCACTACTATTGGAAAYTATTCATGGCCCTTGGCTAACTGRATTCTGACTTACCATATTAGGAGCTGAATCAGCAACAATAACATGTTCTAGTCTGCAAAGAAAAAAATCGAGATATATTTGGGCACTTACTATTTATACAATTTACTATTGAAAATTCAGAATGTTAAACTGGTTTGGCATTTTTAAAATTTCTAGAAAATGTGCTT
>BDUI01004917.1:43560-54872 GCA_002335545.1 Apodemus speciosus
GTGGGAACTGAGAGGTTAAACTGCATGGCTGAAGGCAGCACATTTAATTGTTTAAAAGCTAAAACTGGCTTCTTCGAGGCAGTTACATTTATTTAAAAATGAAATTTAACTAAAATTGACTATAATTTTATGAAATCTCTTGGGAAGACAGATGTTGATATGTGTCTAGTTTTGAAGTTTCCTAAACATATTTTACTATTTATAATGCTGTGTGCAATACTCTTGCCATGAGGCATTTGTGGACATCAGAGAATAACTGTTGGGAGTCAGTTCTGTTCTTCTACAAGTTCTAGGAATTTAACTCAGGCCCTTAAGCTTGTAGCATGGGGTTTTGCCTACTGGGCCTTCTGGCTGGCCTGAGACACTCACCTTTAAATGGGTCACTCTGTCTTTTGTCCTTTATTCATTTTTCTGTCCATTCTAGTGATATAGCACTTCATTTTCATATCATAAATTAATTCAACAAATATTTGTTGTCAACCAAGWGCTATCTAGAAAATTAAGATGTATACATATTTCTTCCTTTTATATTTTAACAGAAACATTTTTCTTTGACTCTACTTTGTCTTAATTCATAACAAAATAAATGATGGATAATTTTTCATATTCAATAATTTTATACTTTTGATTACTCAGTAAATTAATTAGCTATTTAAGCTATATAAAGCCTTCATGTGTTGAGTTATGAATTTTTAATACAGCAAGTTTTCTGTTCAATTTTAATATGCTTCTGGCAATAATTTTGAAGGTGTAGAGAGAATTTATATCTACTTTGCCCCCATTGTTGACCTGTTTTAATTTTAGAAATAATACCAGAGATTATAACCTCTAAAATAAGTTTTTCTCATGGACAAAACAAAGAATTCTACTGGATGCATTTGTTAGGGTAAGGTATAGATATATAATCACACARAATCCACAAAAAGAATTGATTCTATGGACTGTCTTCTTTAATKCCTGTATCCATTCTTCAATCCATATTCATACAGTGCTGGCACATTCACTGAATAAGGACCACAGACATTCTGCTGAGACTTCTAAGTAGCAAGAGGAYAATATGTCTGACTGATCTTTCAGTAACAATGAATATTTTCCCATGTGTCAGACTCTATGTTATGAGCTCTTTGGGACTATCCTTACTTAATTTTCATACCAACCCTATTATATTCTTTATCTTTTATACATGAACCCTAAAACTTGGAGACACTAATTTACTTTCCCAAGGTGACTTGGTCAGGAGTGAGCAAAGCTAGTACTTGAAGAGAATTCACTGGATTCTAGAATATGCAGTCTTAAACGCCATGCTGAACTGACTGTTAAGTGTATGCTGCAGCACCTTCCTAAATCTTAAATAATGCATGTACAGAAATGAATAGTTAATCGCGTAGAAGACATGTATGCCTGAAGCTTAAGGGAGTATTGGATTTCAGAAGCATTTGCTCTTCCGATAAAGAATTTGTGTCTTATTACTAATGTTCTGAAGACATCTGGCCAAGAGTTAATATAATCAACTCAGGTATAAAACTGTCCTTAACATGGTTAGTATTCTACCAGCCTCTTTAATCTCCAACTCTATGTCTAATAACTTACCACCAACGAAACGAGTGGCTTTCTTTAGTTTATTTGAAAAATAAATTTACATAATCTAAAGAGTAGAGATAGATATTACATATTTTAAAAGGGAAAAATACCAATTTGTAGCAATAATTTAAATATTAAAAGTTTCACAGATAATTAGAATAGTAGTTTCCCAAATAATCTTAGCCATTTTTTTCTGAAAATACCTGCATAAATATTGCCATCTCCCAGTCAAAACTCTGACCCAGAATTGTTCCTGTCTAAAAGAACTGCAGGGTCAAAAGTAGAGAAGAGACTCGGGGAAAGGAGATCCAGTGGCTGGCTCAATTTGGGATCGATCTTAAAGGGAGGCTACAAGCCTGACACTATTACTATTACTGTGGTGTGCTTACAGACAGGAGCTTAGCATGGCTGTCCCYGAGAAGCCCAACAAGCAGCTGAAAGAACCAGATACTTACCTTCAACCAATGGACTGAAATTGGGGAGAGGTCAGAAGAAGCTGAGGACGAGGGTGACCCCAGAGGAAGACCAGGAGTCTCAAGAAATCTGAGATTTCTCAGACACTGAGCCACCAGGCAGCATACACTAGCTGGTCCGAGGCCCCTGACACGTATACAGCAGCAGACTGCCTGGTCTGGCCTCAATGAGAGAAGATGTGACTAACCCTGAAGAGACTTGAGGCCCCAGGGAGTGGGGATACCTGGTGGGCGGGGTTGGGGTCCTCTTGGAGTCAGGGGGAGGAGGAATTGGATGAGGAACTGTGGGAGAGTGGACCAGGAGAGGGGGTAASGATTGGACTGCAAAAAAATTAAACGTAATAAAAAATATTACAATTTATAGTTCCCTGCTATTTCCTTTGCAGAGGTGCCAAAATAAAGTCCTGAGGTAAGGAAAACAGTCCTGGCTGCCACCCATGTTGCTCACAACTAGTAAAGTTCATTATGGAAATCAGAGGCTTCACTTAGAAGTACACAGAGACACTGCCGTTCCAGTGCTGTAGGACAGACAGTTTATAAAATGAAGCTTTAGTGCATCAAGTATGTTTTTACACCGTTGATGCATCTGTTCCATTAATATGCCCTATAAAACCATAAAAGGAACAAAAGAAAGGGATTCAGTGGAGGACAGATTTGAAACCAAAGGAGGAGAAAGATGAAGACAATATGCTTCTGATGAGTTTACCGCCAAGGCAAACATGCACCTCCAGCTGCGATTTTAAAACATGTTTATCCGGATCAAGCCTCAGTGTATAAAAAGCAATCCTCAAGAGAGTAGCATTTCTAAAAGCCGATGCAATGGGGAAATCATGAAGGACAAAGAGCTTTAGTCATCTGAAGATATAGTTCCCAAGCATTCCATTTTAACTTTTGAAATAGATTACCATTCATTTAAAAAAAAAAACCTACTGATTTTTAACCTAACAGGAATAACTTGAAAAGATAGATTAGAACTGGAATTTTAAAATATTGTATTTTCTGTGAGCCTATAAGGTTCAAAGACCATTTCACATTAGATAATCATAGGTAGTTGTTTCAGGAGGTAGGGGAACTATATAGGTAAGAAGATGAGGGCTCAGACATGGCCATTACACAGCATGGCTCGGGCTATTTCTCTCATTCAAAAGGAGAGAAATTCAAAATTACTGCAGGTGCATTTTACAACACTCATTGTGTTAGATGTCATGAGATTTGAGGTCAGACGTAGACATTTTCTTTTCCAAACACTGCTTATGTTCAGTACTAACATTTAATCTTTCCCAAACCCCCAAACTTCTCCACAATTAAATCTGGTGTCTACTCCTGTGTTACCATCCGGAGTTGACCATTGTGAAAACCCAAGAGACACTGTAATACTTGTTTTACATCCTCTGCTTCCCAAGACTCTAGATTCATCAGGAGTAATTCTTTCCTTTTTTTTTCTTCAGTATTCTGAATGATGACTCAGTTGACCAATCAACAGTCTTGAACAGGGTCACAGTAGTAGTTATGCATCTGCGTGCTGTGACAACATAACCCAACAAGGCAATGTTTGAAAGAGTTTTTTATGCCTCATGGTTAGAGCATACAGTGTCATGGGAAGGAAGACATGGAGGCAGAGGCTTAAGGCCACTGGCCATATGGTAAGCACAAATAGAAGGCAGAGAGTAAGGAATGCTAGAGAGCAATGTGTTTATCCTTTAATTCTGTTCAGCGCCTCAGGGCATGGAATTGTGCTCCCTTTAGTTAATGTAGCTCTTCCCACCACAATTAACCTCATCTCTCACAGTCCCCATGCACAGACACTTGCCTACTAGATGGCTGATAATCAATAGTAACACATCACAGCCATTAAAGGGATTGCAAACCTGTATAACCACTCTGTAAATCAATTAGGTGGTTTTTCCAAATATTGGAAAAAGATCTACCTGAAGACCCAACTATACTGATCATGGACATTTACCCCAACGATGCTCCATCATACCACAAAGGCATGTGTTTCAGTATGTGCATAGCAACTTTATTTGTAATAACCAGATATTGGAAACAACACAAATGTCCCTCAACTGAAGATTGGATACAGTTAATGTGGTTCATTTACACAAAGGAATACTATTCAGCTATTAAAAAACAAAAACATCCTGAATTTTGCTGGCTAATGGATGGAGCTAGAAACTATCATCCTGAGTGAAGTAACCCAGTACCAAAAGGACATGCATGGTATGTACCCGCTAATAAGTGGATTTTAGCTAAAATGTACAGAACACCCATGATACATTCCACAGATCCTAAGAAGTTAAATAAGAAGGAAGGCCTCAGTGAGGATGCTTAAATCCTAGTTAGAAGGGGAAACAAATTAATCACAGGAGGCAGAGGGGAGGAGGGACCTGGGTAGAAGAGGGGACAGGAGGGGAAAGGAGGACAGAATCAGGTATGGGGCAAGGAGGGGAGAAGCACAGGTGGTTTGGAGAATGAGTGGAAATATGCTGCTGCTGGTGGGGGGTTGGAGTTGGGGTTGGGGGTGGGGGGGTGGGGAGAATCTTTATAAAGTCCCAGAGACCTGAGATGTGAGAGGCTCCCAGGACTCGATGGGAGTGACCTTAGCTGAAATGCCCAACAGTTGGGAAATGGAACTTGAAGAGACCACCTCCGGTAGTGACATGGCCTCTAGTGAAGGGATGAGGACATCAACCCATCTTCAAAATTTTGACCCAAAATTGTTCCTGTCTAAAAGAAATGCAGGGACCAAAAGTGGAGCAGAGACGGAAGGAATGGGCGAACAGTGACCAGTCCAACTTGGAATCCATGCCATGGGCAGGCACCAAACTCTGACACTATTACTAATACTATGTTGTGCTTGCAGACAAGAGACTAGCTTGGCTGTCCTCTGAGAGTCTCTACCAGAAGTTGAGTGAGACAAATGCAGACTCAGCCAACTATTGGACTGAAGTTGGGACCCCATTGGAAGACTTAGGGGAAAATTGAAGGAGCTGAAGGGAATTACAGAGATGGAACAGGMAGCTAGGTGCCTGCAAGAAACTGACCTAGGCCCTCTGCATATATGTTACTCTTGTATAGCTTCATCTTCTTATAGTACTCCTAATAGTGGGAATCCCACAGTGTCAACTAACCTGGACCCCTGAGAGCTCCCATTAAAATAAACCACCAACCAAAGAGCATACATCAGACGGCCTGGTCTGAGGCTCCAGGCACATATATAGCAGACGACTGCCCTGTCTGGTCTCAGCTGGACAGGATGAGCCCAGTCCTGTAGAAACTTGATGCCCACAGAAAGGGGCATTTCCAGGGACAGGGCAGTCTTTCAGAAGCGAAGTGTAGGGATGATGGGGAAAAGAACTCTTGGATGTGGAACCAGGACGTGGGCAACATTTGGGATGTAAGTAAATGATATAATTAAATACAATAAAGAATTCATAGTTTTCTCCAATTGTCTATCATATAGAACTTTTATATTGTAATATCAAGACACAACTAAGGCAGCTTGAGTTTTGCAGATGATGTATCAACAGAGACAAAAATTCATAACCTCTTGAACATATTTAAGCTTACACACAAAAACACAAAAATATTACAGTTATTCAGTCCCCCCTTAAATATACATATATAGCATTTAAAAAATTTAGTGGTTAATGTAGAGGTCATAGAGGAAGATCAATTGACATCTGAACTTTGATGCATTCCTTACCCAGGCAGAGCAAGGCTTTTTTGTGATTTGGTTTAAACCTTTGCCCAATGTATTCCTTCATATATACAGAAAACTATGTGGTGAAGTGTATTTTAGAGGTAATAAAACAATCATTATAACATAAAATTTGGAAGAAATTGAAAATTAGTGATGTGGTTGGGGGTATGATTAGAATTTTAAAGCGGAAAGAAATTCTGTAGACATCTTGCTGAATTTGTCCATTTTACGCAGAAAGGGACGCTTCATAGTTATGATGCAATAAAGAACACAATCTAGGTTAAATCCCAGGTATTCAGAAAACAAATCCACTCTCTTTCCAAGGATACCATAGCTTCTTTTGGTGCAAGCAGAAATGGCATGTTTCCAGCTCTCAGTTAGCAACATGACCAACAGATGTTTATTGCTTTATGTAATGTAAATGCAGAAGAAAATGTCTGTTAACATTTGTGATGCAAATTCCTTCTACCATTATAAGACAGCACCACTACGATCAAATGAATAACTCTCTATAAAGTCCTCTGGAAGAACACACACAAATGAATACTGCGTAATGAGAATGCATAAGAAAATGCCTTAAGAATGCAGTTAGTTTTCAGTTTGCCGAGTTATAACATTGAATTTCACTTAGCTCTGAAGGTGGCTCACCAGAAAGTAGAGCCTGAAGTCATGCTGGCCACTTCAGTATTTGGGAGAAAGATACAGAAGAAAATGTTATAGTAATTTGCAAAAATTCAAGATTAAGATGTGCTCGAGTTAAAATTAGATCTTCTGTGTTAGACTGGAGTCGTGTAATAGTAATGTGAGCATTGTGGGAGGGGGTGGTGGTGTTTCAGTTGGAGAAATTCAACCAGAGTACAGAAAGATATTTTGTAGAGGGAAGGTGGTTTTGAAAAGGATTGAAACATTCACTTTGCTAATTTATATTTTCCAGATAACCTCTGTGATTTAATAATAGACTGAAATAAAGTAAGCTTTTTCTTTATTCTCTCTCTCTCTCTCTCTCTCTCTCTCTCTCTCTCTCTCTCTCTCATTTTTTTATTGTTGACGAATGAAGTCCAGGCTTCATGCAAGATAATAAAAGGAGGCATGCTTATGTCATAAAGTTGAATGTTTACTTCAAGTATGATCTTTAGCAAACCACGTGGTCTGGATGGACAATGGCTCATTGTTGTTTGCTGTTATCTTCACATACTAGGTTTGCCACTCAACACTTTTGACTGGAATTAGCATATAAAATAGTGTATTCCATTGCGTATTTTATATATACTGTGATCTTTTTGATGTTTCTCTTCTACTCCCTCTTATTAATTCTCTCCTCCTTCACACCTTATGTTTCCTTTTGTCTTTCTGTCACATGAATTCTATTACTTTCTTTTTCTGCTAAAAATTCCTCCTTTCCTTGGACTTAACATCCCCTTACTGGTTGTCCAATGCATAGCAGTCAGCCTGGAAACTAGAGACACACAAACAACAAAATCAGAGTTAGCAAGCAGTGTTTATATATTTGTGCATACTTATGTAAATATATATGTATTTATGCATATATTATAGTATGTTATATATGATAGTATGTATAAAATATGTGTGTAACAATAATAATTAATAAAAAGAAGCTATCAGCTTGAGATTGGGGGAAGACATAAGAGGGTTTGGAGTAAGGATATTGGGAGGTACTGGAGGGTGGACAGGAAGGGGGAAAGTGATATAATTCTATTGAAATTAAAAGAGTACATGTTCCTATCACACGGACTTTTTTCCTGTTCATGACTTACCATCACCATCATCCCTCTCTACATAAATGCACAAAAAAATCTCCACCCCCACAACAAAACAAAGCACAAAACAAGAAAGTTCAAATTGAAGAATTTGAAGAACTTCTTGACTGAAGTTCATATGCAAAAAAAAAAAAAAAAAAAACCAAACAAGCCAAACCAAACCAAAGTAAAACAGATAAAAAAACCAACAACAACAAAAGAACATTTGATGAGCATAAGATGAACCTGAAAAATGTACTAAATTTGTTTTAACTTCAAAACTGTGATTTTTTATTTTTTTCTCTCTAGTTGATTTTTACATGGGTATGCATCATATTATAAAATGCACAAAATGTATTTAACAGACAAATGTATTTTTATATAAATAATATCTATGATTTACTTAAACTTGCTTTATTTTTGAATAGTATTTGGTTTGAGATGATTTTGTAACAGCTCTGCAAATTTTGTGTTCGGAGGACACAATACAGTAAGGAGTATATTTTGAGTGCTTGTGATTTTATTTTACAGCCTGTATTCTTATTTATTTATTTAGTAAATTTTATTTGGAAAAGATTGGGCTCAAAAGTAATGTTTTGCTATGTTATTTTTGAGTTGCAATGCATGGGAAATGGTTGGGAAACTATGGAATGGGTTACTATGAAAACGTGTTCTTGTGTTAGATTGTATTCACTCATGAAGTCCTGTTATCTACAGTAAGTGAAACGAGGATTTGCTAATGGAAAAAAAGTTGTCAGTATACATTTACTATTAAATAGAAATATGTACTACAATAATCCATTTACCTTTGTATTTGCAGTTGCTTAAAACATGACCATTCATAGAAGATTAAAAACCTCAAGCAAAATAATTGCTAACATTTGTTTAAAGCAGTATTAATCACATACCAAGTACTATATACAAATGGTATCGTTTAATATGAGAGTAATTATCACTATCTCTTTGTCATAGATTAGAAAATTAAAATCATAAAAGACAATCAATTTACCCTGGGTCATTGTCACTTGATCATAAGAGTCAAAACTGGTAGTCTGAACCTGTGCTCATAGTTCTTATTCTATATACATCTATTCATGTAAAAATTGGTAAGATTCATTTCAAGTCAGGGTAAAATAAGATATGGGGTTTTCATAAATCTCAGTAGTCATAATAGCAGTCATTTGACTATTTCAATCAATTTGTATAACCTATGATTTTATAGCAGTTTCCTCTAATATTGAAACCTGATTGTTTGAAGGAAACTAAGACACAAGAAGTTAAGGGAAAGGTGAAACTTTAAAACAGGATGATTAACAGTGTGTGTGTGTGTGTGTGTGTGTGTGTGTGTGTGTGTGTGTGTGTGTATGTGTGTGTGTTTTTCTATGAAATAACAGAATATTCTAGAGTGGGATAACACACTCCATCTTTCCAAGAAGCTCATTAAGCTTACTAATAACTCAAAACAGTTCCAGGAAGTACCTGAAACTGACCAGATTCACTAGGGCCCTTCTTTCCCATGTATTTACATAGACATTAAGCACTACTGTGAAACATTCTCTGGAAGGCCTATATACAGAGAAGACTATCAGACAAGCCAAGCTTCCAAGGTGGATACCGCTGACAGGTATCACCACAATAGATCAACAACGGACAAATCTGAATGTCATCAGAGGGAAATGTAGATAAGAGATGGACAAATAGTAATAAGGGTTTGAGGACTTATCTGCCCTCAGTATTATCATTAAGACAATTTCACGAGAATATATTTCTGAATAGAAAACTGGCAAACAGAAGTCCTCAAATACTATTGATCATGCTTGATGGAAAATTTGACTCTCACTAGGCTGCAAAATCATTGAGAACAATGGCTCTCTTACTTATAATTATTACTTATATAAATGTTTTTGCAACTGTTGAATWAAAAATAGAGCCATTAATATCTTTTGTTAGCTTCTGTGTAGTATAACATACTACAGACTGCTTGCTGATCCTCTCTTTCTCCCATGTGGCTTCTGAAGATGGGACTTAGGTTGTCATACTTGGAGAAAAATGCCTTTCCTGTTGAGCCATCACATCAGTTCCATGTTTATATTTTGAGCTCAGTTTACTCTACAGTGGATTGTAATTAACCAACAAGGTAGTAGATTCARCATCTAAGATTACACATTTTGTGAAAATCTTTTCCCTTCATTTTATTTGAATACTCCAAATTCATACAAAGATGCCGAGGGACAAGGAGCTAAAGATMCTTGTTAGACAAATGAGAAAAGGGGCTACCAGTCAACAACAGGATGCCAAATTTCCAGCTTCTTTCACACCTGAAAAAGTCTTGCCAGTGATACCCTCTCCCTTCTTGGTTGACCTGTTCAAGGTGTTCAGATATGTTCAAKCCTGGGCCTGAGCATGATTATCTGAARCTTTGGGCYCATGATCTGTCCTTTCTTTTCCTAAGCTGACCACTATGAAATGAGAGGAAGGGGAACTATCTCAAGTCATCAAAATCCAGCTCTATAGATAAAAATCAGATCCTGGTACCCAGGTCTTCTTCACAACTTATGGAGTTTCTTTGCTTTTTGTGCTTTGCTTGCTTCTGTGTATGCCTGTTTCTTCACTTTCCATAAAGTTTGTCATTTCACTTTCAAAATAATCTGTATCTATACCTGTATCTATAAAGGATATCTATACATATTCTTAGAAAAACAGGTTAGTCGCAGTCCCATTGACAGACTGTGACAGTAAAAACTGGCTCTAAAATCACTCAGAATTAAATGTAAAACCTAGAGTTCATTACTTTATTCAAAGAGCATGTATATGATTGATCACTTTGTGTTTCATTAGTCATGAGTGAGTCAAAAACTTGTATAATTTTCTTGAAATTTGTTTTCTGCTGTGTATTCTAAACCATCTTTAACCATCAGAAGATATTCAAAGAAAACTATTAAGGTTATTGAAATTATTAGGTCTCTAAATTTAGAGGGTAAATAGTTAAAACTGACTCTGAGCTTTCCTAAAGGATTTCAGTGGCTGTGCTGTATTTGGTGCCCATTTGTTTTAACAATTAGACTGAGTGCTGTGTCTTGTATAGAGCTGTAATCAGGCCCTAACCAGTAATCAGGCTGTAACTGGCATATAACAGTTTAATTTTCTCAATAAACGTATGCAGGGAATTGAAATAGAATATCATATATTTATCAACACGATATTTTATACACCACTCCTACTTGACTGTTCATTATCTCTGAAATGAACTTTGRTGGTTTGATGTCACATTACTCAGAGAAGAGCACCAAGTACAGTGGAGCATTAACACAATGTTTACCTTGGCATTCAAGATAATCCAATTTTAGTTTGCATGAAAATCACTGTTGCAAGAGTAACGAAAACTATACTAAGTTACATTATATTTAAAATTATTGACTTTCTTAAACACATGGATAGAATAATGAAGCTTAACATTTGAAAGACATTTGCAGTAACTGACTAGATGCAAACATTTGTCCTAATAAAGGATCATTTATGTAGGAGAATGAGCTGTGCAGACCCCCCCCCCCCGTTATAATACTTGATAATTTATTCTATACAATTGTTGAAAAGCTTTTAACTCTTAGCAAATTAGCACGATGTTAGTAAAGACTACAGAAGTGCCTTCAGAATGCTTAGCATCTACTTTGCATTTTAATTTCTGAGGGATTTCAGTATGTGAGGCAAAAATAAATTAAAATCTTAGATTAAGATATGACAGGTGGACAAATGAGAAACATGGTGCTTCCTCCCGCAGGAAGTAAAAATTTTAAAAAA
>BDUI01004918.1:26357-36936 GCA_002335545.1 Apodemus speciosus
TATTGGTTTATGTTTATGTATTTTTATTCTTATTACATATATTTATAATTTTGTACCATGTTGTTCACATCTCTGTCTGCACATTTATTGACTTGGACCTGGAATAACTTCAAGCACATCTGAAAAACTCAGGAAAAATATCTTCATCCTTTGCAGCTCATATCACAGACTTAAGAGAACATCACACTTTTATGCCTTCCCTTGACTAACCATATGAAACATTATGTTTGTGTTCCTTGTTAGATAATATATTCTCTCTTCTGAAGAGTCTGTTGTCTGATTTTCTAATATTCAGTAATCAGCAGTACTTGTATTTCTGGCCCTCTATCCCTTTCATTCAAATCTGGCAACTTAGCCTCTGTGTCATCCATTTCAGGATCGTTGTCTTCTTGTCAACCCTTCTTCCTGCCTGATGAGGATATACATGATGATCTTTGAGTATCCTGGAGACAATGTCAGAAATTCTTCTCTTTCCAGGTGCACAATTTACTCATATGTAAATTTCAGGAGCCATAATTGAACAAGCTAATAACTATCGGGTGATCATCCTGAAATGGCCTGCTGTGGATTATTATATAATCTGTGACAGGTATGCCCTTATTAAGTAAGGCTGTAAGGGATTCATTTTAGGAAATATTCCTGCTATTAATATGCCTTTCCTGTTGTTATTAACCATATATAACAATCACTAATTAATGCCACACCCCTTTGGAGCAGATCTCTGCAGATCCACAAAGATGCACTTACTTTCTTGTAATATTGCTATTTAGACAAATAGATGAGTTAAGTTTTAATGATGATCTTATAGGAATTTCTAAAATTATTTCTGTGATTATTAAGCTACTTTATATTGGGACTTCTTTTAGGTCCTTCTCTGATAGTTAAAACTGCAGTGAGAACTCTGCCAGTCTCCCAATTGTCACATTAATTGCTCTTAGACAGTAAGCAGACTTTCTCCTAACTGTAGCAATTTCCAAGAGGTTGTAAAACAATACAATTAACAAAAGGTCTTAAAATGGCAACTAATGATTTATTATAGGTGCTATGTCAGAAGATAAATGTTGACTGGGTTTATCTATACAAAACTTCACTAATAATTTAATTATGATTTTTAAACCTTCAGTGAACCTATGGTGTTGAGTCAGGTGATGGATATTTAGCTAGATAATTACTCTTAATGAATATGCATGTAAACATTCTCTGTTGTACACTTCCTTTTCAATTTATGATTTGATTTTGTGTGTGAACTTTTTTATATTCTTTATTTACATTTCAAATGATTCCCCCATTCCTGGTTCCCCCCTGAAAGTCCTATAAGCCATCTAACCTCCATCTGTTCCACAATAAACTACCTCTTGCTTCTCTTTCATGGTATTCCCCTACACTGCTGCATATAGCCCTTCCAGGACCAGGGGTCTCACTCCCTTTGATGTCTAACAAGGCCATCTTCTGCTGCCTATGCTTCTGGAGCCATGGGTAACACCATGTGTACTATCCGGTTGATGATTTTGTCCCTGGGAGCTCTAGTACTTCTGGGTGGCTAATATCATTGTTCCTCCTATGTCTCTATAAACTCTTTCAACTCCTTATGTCCTTTCTCTAGCTCCCCCCACTGGAGACCCTGTTCTCAGTTCAATGGCTGGCTGAGAGTTTCCCCCTCTATATTTGTCATGCTCTACCAGAGCCTCCCAGGGGACAGCTATAGCCAGCTCCAGTCAGCAAGTACTTGTGGGCATTGATAATATTGTCTGGGTCTTGTAACTGTATATGGGATGCATCACTAGGTGGGCTATTCTCTGGATGTTCTTTCCCTCAGTCTCTGCTCCATACTTTGTCTTTGTATCTCCTTCTGTGGGTATTTTRTTCCCCCTTCTAAGAAGGACCTGAGTATCCATACTTTGTTCTGCTGCCATAGACCAAACTCAGCCGGGAGTGCTAGTCACAGGAAACCAGGGTTCTTTTGGTCCAGGAAAGTACAGATTTGGCGAATGACACACAGACACCAAATGTAGAGATGGTTTAGAATCTGAGTGTATATTTTTACCTCTCAAACAGGAGTTTGTAAGCATGAGGGATCAACATTTCCATATCAAAAGATGTATCCAATAAAGCAGGCACAAGGAACAATTAGCATGACAATTTGTCACAAGGAAATGTAAAATCAACCAGGTAAAATGTTCCCCATGTAACGAATTTAGAAGCTCAAACACAGACAACATCAATCTTCCTTATATAAACTTTTAAAGTGACTTCAAAGGACATTTTTTCAGACCCACAAGGAGGGGTCTGCAAGACAAAAGCAGTTCCTCACAAGCTTCCATTGAGGAAGCTCTGAGCTTTTCACTAACTCAAATATAAATTTAATTTGCCCAACACCCATCTGTCCAGCAAGGGCATAGTTTGAGGTTCCTCAAATGTAAATATCTTCTAATCTGAGCCTATTGTCCCAGACCAGACACAAACCCATTTGTCCTGCAAAGACTTTGTATGAGGGTCGAATAATAAAAGGAACTTGTACTTTTAGGAATCCCAGAAAAATTTTACTCATTGTTTCATATTTCCATTGAGATCTCCTTCTTAATCTTGGGGGGTAAATGTAATTATGTAAACAACTAAGGCAAAGCTTTGCAGTTCTAAGAAAAGAGGTTTTTGGCTAGTGATTTTACTTCAAAGAATGTATTAAAACTTACTTTCTCGAATTTACTCAGCCTCGGGTATTGGGAGCCAGCCCCAGCAGAGGTGTTTCTTCTTGGTCATTCCTGAGGCAGTGGAAGGGGTAAGACTTTGTCTTATGGAAAATTTAGGGTTGCTGTATAATAAAAGGTTCACTTATCTAAATCTAAGTTATTGGCTAACATAGCTGACCTGCCTTCTGTGTTCCTCTGAAGCCAGAGACTGCAGTGTCAGGCATTGAAATCCTCATCCTAAAAGAGCAGGAGATAAAGTAAAGGATTAGTTGCTAGAGTCTTTTCCCTGTTGTCCAGAAGCCTCTTGCTTGTCAGTCTAGGGAGAAGTAGGAGCAATAAACTTCTATTGAGCCAGGAGAAGAAAATAACACTTGCAGAAAGAAAAAACTTCTACATAAGTGAATATGCATAATCTCACATAAATTCATACATGCATCCTCATTCATAATTTCACACAGTCAGTTGGGCCCAGCTTTCATGCATTCTCATAATTTCATACTTACACAAACACATGCATACATTCTCACAATTGCATGCATACACACACATCCATACTTACATATGCATATGGAGCAAAAGACCAAGCACCGGTGCAGAAAGAACTCACTCATTCTGGATGAAAGATGGACTACAATATTTATTGCATCGAGAAAGAAAAACCTTCTACCCTTTCAATGCTAAATGAATTAAATCCATGTTTGTAAGAAAAAAGACTTTGTTTCTCTTAATAAGACTAAGCCTGCCTTGTTTCTACTTCYATCCATTTGCCTCAGAATTTCATGATTTCAATGTTTTTATTAGCTGAGTAGTATTCCATTGTGTAAACATACTACATTTTCTGTATCCATTCCACTGTTGAGGGACATCTGGGTTCTTTCCAGCTTCTCGCTATTATAAATAGGGCTGCAATAAACATAGTGGAGCATGTGTCCTTATTTCAATCTGTGGAATCCTGTGGGTATATGCCCAGGAGTGGTATAACAGTGATTTCCAGTAGTAGAATGCCCAGTTTTCTGAGGAACCACACATATTTCCAGAGTGGTATTACCAACTTGCAAACCCAACAGCAGTGGAGGAGTGTGCCTCTTACTCCATCTCCTTGCCAGTACCTGCTGTGTCCTGAGTTTTTGATCTTAGCCATTCTGCCTGTTGTGAGGTGAAATCTCAGGGTTGTTTTGATTTGTATTTTCCTGATGACTAAGGATTTTGAACATTTCTTTAGGTGCTTCTCAGCCCTTCAATATTCCTTGGGTGAAAATTCTTTGTTTAGCTCTGTACTACATTTTTAATAAGGTTATTTGTCTCTCTGGAGTCTAACATTTGATGAACTTTTTGACCTGTGATCATGTGTTATGAAAGATGTTTAAGGGCTAAGGACAAAGAGAAGAGTCAGAACTGTGGAACTGAGGTGAGAGGAAGTGAGGTGAGAAGAACAGAAGTCAGAAGAACTGAGCTGAGAGAAGAACTGAGCTGAGGAGAAGATTTTAGAATAATTTTTAGACAGAACTAAACTCCAGAAAATCTTAGAAGTATTGGCACAGCATTGGGACAAAAGGCCTTCAGAGTAAGGACATTATTGTGACATCAGAGCAGGAAGACAGAGAAAGATTAGAAGGAGAATGCAGAGTGGAATAACTTAGAAACTGTTGGTAACATAGTATAGTAAGAGATTAATATGCAGAATGCAGAAGGAAAGAGGAAAATAGGAGAAGCTGCAAAGAGAAGAAGGAGCAGGCAGGTTTCTCCTTATCATGAGACAGAACATGTCATTTCTTAATAACAAGGCAGGCTTAGTTTTATTAAAAGGAACAAATCTTTATTATTGCAAACATGGGTTTAATTCATTTAGCATTAACAGTGTAGTTGTTTTTTCTTTCTCTAGGCAATAAAGATTGGATCTCAACTTTCATGCAGAATGAAGGAGTGTTTTTGTACTGGTGCTTGGTCTTTTGCTCCGTATGCAAATGAAAGTATGAATGTTTGTGTTAATATGCAATTTTGAGAATGTATGCATGTGAGTGTGTGTCCATGTACATAGTTGTGAGAATGCATGCAACCTGGGCCCAAATGGATTTAAATGGAAATGTGTAAATGAACATACATGAAGCTGTGTGTGAATTTATGTGAGATTATCCATGTTCACTTATATAAAAGTGTTTCCTTCTGTGAGTGTTATTCTCTTCTCCTTGTTCAAAAGAAGTCTCTTGCTCCAAACTTCCCCATAGCCAAACAAGCAAGAGGCATCTGGAGAACAGGGAAAAGGTTCTAGCAATTAATCCTTTACTBAATCTCCTGCTGCTTTAGAATGAGGTGCTAAATGCCCAAGACTGCAGTATCTGGACTCAGAGGAACACAGAAGGGAGGTCTGCTATAATAACATAGTAACTTAGATAAGTAAACCTTTTATTATACAGCAACCCTAAATGTCTGGTAAGACCAAGTCTTACCCTCAGCCAATGCTTTTCCCCCTCTGCTGCCTCAAGAAAACCTACAAGAAAGAACCCCTGCTGGGGCTGCCTCTCCACCCCCAGCTGATAAAAGAATCATTTCAGCATTGACAACCCCCTGGAAAAGGAGCCCAACTGTTCATGCAGGTCTTATTGCACATCTAACCCTAAGTGTTCAGGGCGTTAGATGGCACTCAGCATGCTGGGATTTATTTCTCTTTCTCGTATTCTTACAACTTTGTGCTAAGAACTTATTTCATGGTTTAGACATTCCTTGATGTTTTTTTCTTTCAAAAAATTTAAAAAATTAAGATGTTTTATTCGTAAAAGACATGATTGCTTTTGGTGTAGATTTCTTTAATGAAATCAGTCTCTACTCAAACTCTTTTCCATATATTCAATCATGTTAATGCCAAAAAAAAAACACTGCATAAATTTGACCAAATTTAGACAAATCCTAGTCTCTCTAAGTTCTAATCCGTCAATACTGATTAGAACAAAGAATACATTGTGTTTTAATATTTCTGATGGCAGTGAAAAATATATCCTAACCTTCTGTGTCAAGCTTYCCAGCAACCTGTGCCCACTATGCTTTCTTCCAAGATCATCAGCATCTGAGGGAATTGAATAAACTATTTCTTAGAGTTTATAATGTCTGCTCTTGATTTTTAAAATTGTCAGAAATACAGGTCAGTATAAAGATGAAGCTATTGATTGTTGAATAAATGGAAATCTCATATATTTGAGCCAGGAACTTGACACATCAGTAAAGTAAATAAAATCATTCTCTCTTTTTTTTGAAAGTCAGAAACTGTTTATTATTGACAAGATTCCTACAAACCTACAAAACCCGAGCAAATATATTGAAATGCCTTTTGAAAATAGAGCACAATTACAAAATTACAAGATACTAATTATTTTTAAATTTATCTAATATTGTTTATGCATTTTATATTACTGTATAATTGAATTTTTAACTTGATTCTTTCTCTCCTTACAGCATTCACTTCCATTCTTGTTTTTGATATGTTTAACATTTCTCTCCTGTTTTATTTTCATTTTTATGCTCCTTTCCTTTATTTCTTTTTTTATTGAATATATTCCTTGTTTACATTTCATTTTCCTTTTCCTGGTTACCTGCCCCCCCCCCAAAGGTCCCACATGCCCTTTTCCCTCCACCTGTTCCCCCATCCACCCTTTCCTACTTCCCTGTTCTGGTATTCCCCTACACTGATTCATTGTACCTTTCCAGTACCAGGGTCTACTCTTTCCTTCTTGTCAGACATCATTTGGTATGTGGATTGTGTCTTTGGTGTTCCAAGATTCTAGGCTAATATCCACTTATCAGTGAGTGCATACYATGRGTATTCTTTTGAGACTGGGTTACCTCACTTAGTATGATGTTCTCCAGCTACTTTCATTTGTCTAAGAATTTCATGAATTCATTGTTTCTAATGGCTGAATAGTACTCCATTGTGTATATATAATGTGGTATATAAAATCACTCTCTTTCATGGAATTAGAGTGTTCATAATTGCCAGCCTTGAGATGGTATATACCCTTACACCATGCAAAATGTCTATAATTACTGTAGCAATTTTGTGGAAAATATATAGGGATAAGACTCACACAGGCCCTAGAAACAGAGAGTATCAAGGGAGGAGAAAAATCTTCTCTATGTGCTCCTCATCTGTCCTCCATACAAAAACATTGGGAAATGATTCTTAGATGAGAGAACAGAGTCAGGATCCTTCATAATAGGGTGAAGGTCTTCATCACCACTACTGCATCCCAATGTCACTCACGAGAAGTGTTTATTGTGGAACCTGGTCTTGTGTGTTATTTACTCTCAATGGGAAGTAGAAATGAACTCTCTTGAGAGCTCATGTGTCTCCTATCATAGACTGATATGTCTTGAGTCCTAAAACCTAAACATACCATCAGAGTCAGCACCTGGTGAGGGAATGTAAATCTCTCCTGGATCCACCCAACCTTGGGGTAAAAGCCAAAGCTGGGCCTGTGTACTCAGTAGTGTGCAGGCTTACCTCTTCATTCCTGCTGCTCTTTGTTTTTACATGTGAGTGCCAAGGCTCCCTCAGGGTTAATCCTTTCTATTCTCACCATATTCTAACCTTGGTCTGCTTTATTGTTTTCACAATTTTCCTTTCCAGATTACTCTGAAAATATCTGACCCTGGGACCTGGGATATTGCAGCCTTCCAAGACCCTCAGTCTGACTTGCTCTTTCTCTGGATTTTCACTGAGCACTACTAATATGGGTGTGGGCCAGATCCCTCAGCCTCCAGGGAAAAGTCTGGAGTGACTGGCAACCATTTGGTGGGATGATGCTAAGAACTACGACTCATGCCTTACTATCTGGCTCACAATCTCCAAGGACACCTCAGACAACCAGGTATTCCTCAAGCTGACCACTGTGGACAATTCAGATACTGCCACATACTACAGTGCTTGGAGAGCACTTTGACATAACCTCAGTTTTCAGCTGTACATTGTTTCATGCTGGTACTCAAGTCTCTATCTTCCTATTGTATCATAGGCAGGTAATGCCACAGCTTTCCCTCTTGCTTCTGTAGTTTCCTGTTTGCTCTTAGGTTAAAAGTGTTCTATTCCTGTTATTCATCCTAGGTCCATATTAAGGTGTTCATAAATGATTCTGTCTGTGTTTTGTTTTAAAATGCTGATGTATGTTTGGTGCCTGTGCTAGGTGGTTCAGAGATATTGTTCCACTCAGTGTTAGGCTTCAAATTTCCACAATAGAWGATTCCAAATTATTATAATATTCACCATCAGTAAACAAAAGTATATGGTGAAGATGGGAATTAGTGGATGAGAATTTTCAAATTGAGTCACTGACCAAATGTGTCCATAGATACTCCGTAATAATACAGGGTATTCTGAATGAAGTCTATTGGCTGCTCTCCACAAACTAAATTTAACACCATATGGTTGAAGACAACACTCATATATCGTCCTGAACATAGAGAAGTTGAGATTGTGTCCTAGTAAAAATTTCATTCTTACTGATTAGTGTTCATAGTACTGTGAATGACATTGGATGAGAAAGGTAATACACAGTCTAGCTATGATTCCTGTCTTCTATAGTAGTTACCTGTATTTGGGTTATGTTGATACAATGAGGGCACAAACATTGTAGAATTAATCATTTATTCTTTGATGGAATTTAAGGTCTTTGAGATTAGGGTTAGCGTTAGCCATGGCTGTCTCTACTAGAATTGCCAAAAAAAGTGAAATTGCATAGGTCATGGCCCTAAGGGGAAATCATATGCCACTCTTCTGATAGAGCAACATATCAATAAAATCATTTTTATTTACACTACCATGCACACTTAAACCAGCAACTCATCTACCCATCATCAGAGACCTGTTTTGCAGTAGATAGGAAGCAAGAAGGAACTACAAATGGATAATTTGTTGAACACTGTTACTAAATGGGTTGTCCTCATCAAACCTTCCTCGCAGAACTAATGGACAATTGCAAGGAAGATTGTAAAAACCAGAGACAATGGATGACTCTAATGAAACAGCCTTACCCAGACACAATAGAACTCTTTCACATATGAACTCACATAGACTATGGCAACAAGCACAGGGCTTCAATAGATTCAAGCCAGTGGGATTCTCTGCAGAGAGGAATAAGTGGACATGTGTTACCACTATCTAGCTACAATTGGTATTCATTTACAATGGAAACTTAGTGTTCTTCTGTGGGGGCTTACTCTTGTATTAACCACACTTGATGGTAAGCCCTATGCCCAGGAAGTAGACAAACAAAACCAATACAATGACATATTTTTACAGTGTTTGTCTCATATAGCTTTATTTGAGCATTTTGTTTTATTAGATTTTTTAATGTGTATTTGTTTTTAAATTTTGTCTTCTTTTGAGTTTGTGTATGTGTGTATATGTGTATATGAAAAGATAAGGTGGATAATAATAGAGAGAAAGACAAAGTGACAGAAAATGATTCTTGTTTTACCTTTTTGTTTGTGTTTGGTTAAAGAGTGAATAAAAGAAAGGGTATGAAGTTGGGTTGATAGCAAAGGAATGAGGATCTAAGAGAAATTGGGRAGAAGAAAAGTTTGATTAGAATATATTCTTTATAAGATTTTTTTCAATCAACAAAAGTCATTTAAGTTAAACAAACTGGGAAAATGCTCAAAATCTGTGTATTTATCACTTTTCTATAAACTAGAACATCATCGAAAGACAAAACATGTTTGTTTCCTTCTTGCATGCTCCTGCACAACCTGATTGGAAAGTTTCTAGTAATTTCTGGTCAGTTGCCTATTCTTCTATTGACCCATCTCTTTTCATTTCTGTCTTCATGAACTGACAATAATCAGGTAAGAATCTCTGGAGAACATTAAATGTTTCACTGCTCAGACATTTTTCTCAGACATGTGCAAAGTCTTCTTAGGGAATGTTCCTTTCCACACAAAATCAAGTATAGCCATAGGCAAACAAGTCTCTGTTACTAACAACAAAGATAAGTTTCCATTACATTRTAACTCCTTGTCCTTCACAACATCATAAGGACAGGAGCAGATGTCACCAGCCAGATGAAAAGGAAGAGGCAGACCAGGACTGAAGAAGAAACTTACAAACCATTTAGCAGAACATGAGATTGATATAGATTGATTAAGTTATAAGGCTATTTGGGAACAAGCGTAAGATAAGGCTTAAAACTTTAATTAATAAATATTAATTTTTGTCTTTTTATTCAGAGCTAAGGCAGGCATAGTAAAACTATATTCTTATTCCCATGTTAGTGTCAATGTAAGCTATTTTGTTCTATAATTGAGTCAATAACTTTGAASCATGAGTGTTTAATCACACACTCAATCAATATCTAATTCTGAGGATATGACCAACATTGCTGTTAAAGTTCTCTTTTGTTTTGCTTTGCTTATCCAAAATGGTTACTTTGTACAGCATTGATTGCCTAGGAACTCATCAGTATAGACAAGGATAGCATTGAGCTCAGAGATCCACATGTCCCTACCTCCCAAATCTTGGCATAAAGTTATTAGGCACTACCTTCTGGGTATGTTGAAATACTGTCAACATCATAAAACATGGAAAAGAATGTAAGATACACAGAATGGGGTTACAGGACATGACATTTTTCTCCACTTAATGTCTGTGATTTTGAGAGTGTCTTAATTAATATAGTTATATCCAGTTGCATCCACTTTTCCAAAAGCAAAGTAAATCTAAATAATTGAACTTAAAATGGTTTAAACGTCCAAACTGAATTCTTTTATTTATTTATTTATTTTCCTAAGTTATTTTATTTTATTTTATTTTATTATAGGATAGATTCTTTGTTTACACTTCATTTCCATTTTCCTGGTTCCCTGTCCCCCAAATGTCCCATATGTCATTTTCTCTCCCACTGTTCCCC
>BDUI01004918.1:56861-72549 GCA_002335545.1 Apodemus speciosus
TCCTGAACAGAACACCAATAGCTTATGCCCTAAGATCAAGAATAGACAAATGGGACCTCATAAAATTACAAAGTTTCTGTAAGGCAAAAGACCCTTTTTTAATATTAAAGGAAATTTATAAAAAACTGGGGAAGGGGCCCTAAATTTTGTGTATATTTTAGTATTCAATAAATTAGCACATCATAGAAAGACAAAGCACATTTGTTTACTTCTGGCATTTTCATGTACAATCTGGTCATAGTTTCCAGTAGTTTCTGGTCAGTTGCCTATTGCTATATTGATCCATCTTTCCTCATTTTTATGCACTTATAATAATCAGGTTTGAATCTATAGAGAGCATTACATGTTTCAGTGCTCATACATTTTCTTAGAACATGAACAGAGCCTTCTTATGGTAATGCACTCTTCTATTCATAAGTATAGACACAGTCAGACAAATACCTGTTATTAAAGACAAAGATGATACTAGATGCAGTCACAATGTTCAATACTGCTTAATGGAGCCCAACAGCCTGGCATCTGTGGACTCTGATATCTATTAATGCATCAGGCACAGTGCTACAGCCTGGCTCTAAACTATGTCACAAAATCTGAAGGAGCATAAAACTGTTGTTGAGCTGAGAATCCTGAAAACCTGAGGCTGTAGACTTGCTCAAATTGTGGCTAAGTATTGAATACATAAACTAGAATTATAAAAATTAATTCTCATTTCATAATGAAATTTTGTAGTGATCTTGCATGTAAGATTCAGAGAAAAGGAGCATTAAATTAGTGAACTTGTTCTACATATTCCTGTTTTGGGGTGATCTTTTTGTGCATTGTGGAAAGATTGTATTGTTCATATACATTGTTTTTGGGCAGCAGAAAATTCAATACAAACCAGTGTTTGGTGTTGTTTTTATATCTCTAATCATATTTAGTGAACACTTCTCCCAGCTCTTGACTGGTTTAAAAAAACACCTTGTGGCCTGTCACAAAAGAGAGAATAGGCATCACTTATGGGGAGAAATAGGAACTCTGCAAGAGTCATGTTCATATTTGGAGGGCCAGATGCAGAGGAAGTTGCAGGACAGGATTAAGTAAAATGCCATTTAGCAGAATATAGATTAATATACATGAATTAATTTAAGTTAAAAGAGCTAGTTGTGAACAGCAGGAAGATAAGACTTAAATCTATAATAAATAAGCATGAGTCTTGGTTGTTTTTATTCAGAGTTAGAAAATGCATAGTAAAACTATGTTCTTATATTCATGATGGTTTTAATGTGAGCCCATGTATCTACCATAATTGGGTCAAAAAATTGGAGCAGAAATACTTGATCACACAATCGATGTCTTATACCTAGGATATGATCAACATTGCTGTTAAAGTACTCTTTTATTTTGCATTGATTTTCTAAGCGAGGTTTTTCTGTATAGATAAGGTTGTCCTGGAACTCTCTCTGTAGATGAGTTTAGTCTCAAACTCAGAGATTTATGGGTCTCTTTCCCACATATCCTTGGATTAAAGCTATTTGTAACCACCATCTTGTTATATTGAAATAGTTTCCACAAAGATCTTTAACCACCTCAGTTTATTTCATGAGATTCAGGGGGTAGGGAGTTGGAGTGGTATGCATTGATCACTGATTTCAAACTCATAGACTCCCCCATTCCCAATATTGTGTCCTGTAATTACATGATTCTTACAGAACTCTATCTACAATGTTATAAGATCATATTTTACAGACTTTGGAATAATGTGTGTAATAATGTGATCCTCAGGGTTTAGTAATTCCAGATGATGACTCAGTACATTGTTGCAGATAAAAGAGCTATAGAAATTGTTGGCAAGTGACTTTGTATGTAAGGTTCAGACAGAACATTATAGAGATTCCGTAAAACATCTTTAAAAGGGAAATTCCTGCATTTTATTGGTGAACACTGAGGATACCATGTTGTATCAGTTTGTAAAGGAATCAGAGTAAAAAGATGTGAGACAGTTTCCAGACATAATCCCATCTCTAAAGAACCTGGCATAGTGAAAATAATGTCTAGTCCCTTACATGGTGTTCAGAAAACTCAAATATAGATAGAAACAAAAGGAACTGCTAGGGGTTTGTCATCATTGAAAAGCATGCCTAACCAGAGAAGAAGGGAAAATTAATGCACAATGAAATGGAGGAATAGAAAAAACAGTATACATCAATATGTTCACTTATGTAAGGAAAGCTCTTGTACAGTTATTGCACCAGATCATCAAGTATTATGACCCTCATATTAGTTTAACTTAGGAGAATAAGCTCATATCATCTATTACATTCTTAGGAGCCCAGAGATTGATGAAGGGATTACAATATAAGAGGAGGAAGTCTATATAAATCCATACTACTAAAGTAGGCATGGACTCCTGTGCATTGAACCTCATGAGATCCATCAGCATTTCATTCATTGGAGTATGAATAACAGCATCATAAATATTACCCATCACTTCAGGAGTTCTGAAAGGTCAAGATAAAACAATCTCCTTCTAGATAGTAGAGATAACTGTTTCTCTAGAGTCAGAAATCATTAATGCTGCCCTGTGTACTGATAATTCCCAGGACATCACATATAATCTGATAAGTTATAAAAGAGAGGACATGCATTCAACTGGTTCACCTCCTTCTATTCTGTAATATTAGGAACATCCAATTTGTGAACCAGAAGTTTGACTACAATTGAATTAAGGCAGTGTGCATTTTTGTTTTAATGTGAGTAGATGTTCTTTGGATATTTAAATACACATGAACACACATTCCTACAGAGTGCTGCTTGTTTCTCTAATACCTGGGACAATATTCTTAATACATCCTTCATTAGTTAAAATATCAAATACTGTAAAGCTTAAATAAGATAAAACCTGCACAGGAATAAGAGGATCCTGGATTGGAAAGATATGCAGAGATAGATAAAGCTATCTAAGATCACATATTTCCCCCAGTTAGAATCTTTGTAAATGTGATTTTCTTTCTTTTTTCTCAGTAAATGCATGTGCATGCAGATTTGAAAGAGATTGTGGTGCAGTATACATTTGCTTGATTTCCACTTCCTTCTTAATGTAAAATTTTGTACTATTAACTCTGCTGTGAGTACCACTGTGATTCCTCCTTTCTGTTGACTCCTGTATGTCAGTGTCCAAGGAATTCATACATGGATACATGAGTTGATGCCCAAGACTCATTGTTTTCCTTCTGTCCTCAGCAGCTTTTGCCCAGGTACAGCCTCATGAAGCCTCAAAAGACCCCAATTTCTCTGGTTAATACTTTATTACAAATGAAGAGTGTAAGAGCTAGGTCCAACTACCACTAGGAAAACAGATGACTTTGAGAACATCAGTGATGATAATGCAGAAACAACTTAAATTAAGAGTCCGAGACATCAGTTATCATCTTCAGATAATCAAGAACCATTTCTCACTGCATCTGAGCCCTGCAAGCATACTAGTTGGAGGGATATATTATTTCTGAAATCAGACTGGGCAACTTCATTTAAGTGATGGGAAATCTACCTGCATGAGAGTTTCTGACCAGCAGGGGTTAAAATGGGGCCATGAATCCCCACCAGAAAGGGTGTTGGGTATAGGGAAGTTATCTGTATCCTCTGTGGTTTCCTTTCTTAAACTACATGTATATCATGTGATTGACATGTAACTTTTCCATGCTCAAAAACTGTAAAAATTTACTGTTAAACATTTGAAAGATTTATATTTTCTTGTCTTTGTATATATATAAACCCACAGTGATATGATCTCTCAAATATTGAGCCACAAGCCAAGACCTGAATAAATCAAGCCAGTTAAAGTTACAGCCTGATATCTTGTAAAAGAGCTGAATACATAAAAATGTCTTCTTATCACCTTGGAAATAAAAACTTGATCTACTTGGACCCACATGGTACAACAGAACAACTGCATTTCCTAAAATGTTTTCTGAATATCACACATACTCCTTGGTACATGTGTGTTCTGTTCTTACCACGAAATATAAGTATAAAGAAAATCACAATATGGATGGTAAGGAATGTCTGGAGGCCCATAGCAAGCTGAGAGTCTATTGGTATTTGATGACTAAATAGGTAAGTTAAGGTACTTTTCGGGGAATTTTTCTGTTGGTTTTCTATGTACTGGTGAATATGAATATTACTATAAGTATATGAACATTACTCATTGAACTCATCATATGATCAGTTAATGAAGCAAAAATGGTCAGGTTTTTGGGCAGAGAACCTTAGTGGATACTCCCAAGGGAAATGAGAGTTTCATAGTGGTGGGAGTAAATCATGGAACATTTTATTTATGAATGAAAATTATAAAGAAAAAGATCATTCTATAAAGTAGAAATATCAATTTTTATAGGCTTAGCATTTTCATAAAAGCGTATTCTGTACCTTGTGAATATTTCTTCTTTAGCCTCTACACTTTCTTTTTTGCTTCCTATCATGTTGTTATACTAGAAAGTTTCATTTTATACATCCTTATAATTTTGTATAAATCAGTCTATATAACAGTGTGGTACATAAGCACTACAAATGAGACACTCATTTAATGTCTGTGTTTCTAATATGGTATTAATTAATACAGTTATCCCCTATTGCATCCATTTCCTTAAAATTGACATAAATTTCCTATATTTTCTGAAGAAAATCTTGTGTTGCATTATACATATAAACATGGAATCTTTATCCAAACATCTGCTGAAAGAATAAAGTTTATATCCATAATTTCATCATTTTGGTGGTGCTGCAATAATCATTTATGTACAAGCATTTCTGACGTATGTTTACTTTCAGTCATCTTAATGAGTTTTTTACTATATAACATTTTGGAAAGGAAAATGTTAATTATATGTATTGTAAGGATGCTGTAAATTGGTATAAAAGTGGTCTGGAAATTATTAAACCTGCCCTCCAGTCTCAGAATTGACTGGGGCCATGCTACAATGTTGTTTAATCATCCTTTTCTTTTTAATCTTCACTCCTGCTGGAGAACCAGTTGACATAACGGGCTTAGTCAATTTCCCATCACTATCATTGTCCTATAACCATTTGCAAATCCACCTGATAACCTTGTTAGCAGTGGCGAAACTCTCTCAGGCTAGAAATCTTTTTAGAGCCTAGGCCATGATTTTATATTCACATCATCTGCACACTGCTCCTGGAAGGGGTATTGGATGAATTTCCTCAGAGAAAATTAGAACTTAGACCTAAGCATCCTTCTCCCTAAACCTAATGTTTTCTATTTCCAGCTTTTGCAGCAGAACTAGTTCATTATCTAAGAAGTACACTTCCCATGAATATGTAAATCATGTGAACTTGTGGTGGTAAATACAGCAATGTTCAAACTCCACAGCAACATTTGATCACTGCACTCTCTATAGTGACTGAGAACACAGGACATCACCATGGGATGGAGCCTGATCATGCTCTTTCTGACAGCAGCTACTATATGTAAGGGGCTCCCAATTTCAGACCTGAGGATGGGCCACAAAGGTAGGTGTCAATGATATCCACTCTGCCTTACCCTCCATAGGTGTCCACTCCGATGTTCAGCTGTAACAGTCTGGGGCTGAAATGGTAAGGCCTGGGTCCTCATTGAAGATCTCCTGTAAGGCTTCTGGCTACACCTTCACCAGTGAAGTTATGAGCTGGGTAAAGCAGAGCCCTGGACATGACCTTGAGTGGATTGGATGGGTTTATCCTAAAAATGGTAGTACTAAATACAATCAATAGTTCCGCAGCAAGGCAACATTGACTGCAGATACATCCTCCAACACAGCCTACATGCAGCTCAGCAGCCTGACATCTGAGGATACTGCTGTGTATTACTGTGCAAGACACAGTGTTATAACCACATCTTGAGCATGTCAGAAATCTTGAAGGAGCCAGAATCTGCTCTGGTACTGAGCAGACTGAAATGATTAGCTTGTTGACTTATGTAGAAATAATCACTCTGAATGCCCATTTTTGTCATTACTTCCTAGAGACCTAAATTACAACTTTGCCAAAAATATCTGTGAATACAGGTGATTGAGGATATTGAAAGATTACCCCATACTTTTCGATCTCTTCACCATTAATCATCTCTATTCAATTTTTCTTTTAAATAAATCAATGAATTAGAAAATTGTGATGTTTGCATGATAAAAATATCTCTGGATTCTGAAAGAAACCAGAACATTTCTTGGAATATCTGGGAATTATAGTATAATACAAATTTGACCTATATAATCCAAGCAAACTCTGGGTAAAGAAAAACTCCTTACACAGTCTAAAGTTGTAAGTGACTTCCTGGTGTGTTGTCAACTCTAGTTGTGTCAGAAGTTTCAGTCTCTTATAATGCATCAGACATATCTATCACCATCCAGAGTGACATACGTATAATTCTTGCAAGTTGGATAAATGTAATGTTAAATCACTTTTGGAAAACCTCGTTTATCAATTCAATGTATGTACATGCTATCTGAGTTATGCTGTGATGTTGGATGTTAATATATTGTGTCATAAAATCTGTATCAATGTTTGGGAAGCAGCACTACAGTAACCATCCTTTTGAGAACACAGGCATAGAGTGATTTAGCACTATCACAGTGGGTTACACACCTGGAGCTCATCCTTGTGCTACAGAATATTTGTGAATTTGTTTCTCTCTGAATCTATGTGTTTTTTGTGCTTTGTCTTTGGTGGTTTTCCTTCTGTTTGTTTTCTTTCTCCTATTACAGGTTGTTTGCATTTCTGTTAGATTTTTTTGTTTTGTTTTCATTATTGTTTTATTTTTTATTATTTGCTATATTCTTTGTTTGCATTCCAAATCATTTTCCCTTTCCCGGTTCCCCCTCCCCATAAGTCCCATAAGCTCTCTTCCCTCCACCTGTTCCCCAATCTACCCCCTCCCCCTTCTCTGTCCTGGAAATCCCCAACAATCCCCAACAATGGTGTATCAAGCATTTCCAGGACCAGGGTCCTCTCTTTCCTTCTTCTTGGGAATGATTTGATATGTGACTTGTGTCTTAGGTATTCAGAGCTTCTGTAATAATATCCATTTATCAGTGACTGCATTCCATGTGTGTTCTTTTGTGAATGAGTTAACTCACTTAGGATGATATTTTCCAATTCCAACCATTTGCTAAAGAATTTCATAAATTCATTGTTTTAATTGCTGTGTAGTATTCTATTGTGTAAGTATACCACATTTTCTGTATCCATTTCTCCATTGAGGGACATCTGGGTTCTTTTCAGCTTCTGGCTATTATGAAGAAGGTTGCTATGAACATAGTGGAGCATGTGTCCTTGCCAGGAGCCAGCCCCAGCAGAGGTGTTTCTTCTTGGTTCTTCTTGAGGCAGCTGAGGGGGGAAGAACATCGGGGGGGGGCAAGACTTGGTCTTGCAGGAAATTTAGGATTTCTGTATAATAAAAGATTTACTTATCTAAATCTAAGTTACTAGACTAACATAGCCGACCTGCCTTCTCTGTTTCTCTGAAGCCAGAGACTGCAGTCTCAGGCATTTAACACCTCATCCTAAAACAGCAGGAGATTAAGTAAAGGGATGATAGATGTGGATCTATTTGCATTCTTCTACAAGCCAACATCCTGTAAGACGAGCACCATTTGTCGAAGATGTACTCTTTCTTTGATTGTATACTTCTGATTACTGTATCAAAAACCACATGTGTATAGCTGTATGGATGTTTTACTATAGCTCTGTAGATAGCTTGAAATGAGGGATTGTGATGTAGAAAATTGTTTTATCTGTCCTTGCATTTTGTTATTCTTATCTTGCCTTGTTTCAACTATCCTTTATGAAGTTAATATGATCCTTTTGAGGTCTGTAATGAATCATGTGTTAAATATTGATGAGGATTGCATTGAATCCTTGTATTGATTTCAGTAGTACAGCCACTTTGAATATGTTAACACTTCCAATGCATAACCATGGAAGAACTTTCTCTCTTCTGATATCTTCTTTAATTTCTTTCTTCAAAGATGTGAAGTTTTGTCAAGCTATCTACAGAGCTATAGTAAAACATCTAGCATGATATTGGCAAAAAAACAGGCAGATTGATCTGTGGAATTGAATCAAAGTCCCAGAAGTACATCCATACAGCTAGAATGCAAATAGATCCACATCTATCATCCTGTACCAAACTAAAGCTTAAGAGGCTTAAAGTACTTAACATAAAGTCATTTACACTGGGGACCTAATAGAAGAGAAGGTTGGGAACTCCTAGATTTCACTACAGGAGAAAACTCCCTGAACAGACAACCATTGCACAGGAGCAAAGATCAACAATTAGAAAATGGGGTATCATGAAATTAAATGGATCTATAACTAAATGCCACTGTTGAAAAGATAAAACAGAAGGCTATATACTGGGAAAAGTTTTCATCAGTTATATATGTGACAGAGACCTGATTTACAGAATATGTAAAGAACAAATGGAGAATAGATCTAAAAATAATGCACAGCAAGGAATCTCAAGTGTCAGAGATGTTTAACATCAAGAGATGTTTAACATCCTTAGACATTAGGGAAATYCAAGTCAAAATGACTATGAGAGGCCATCTTACCACTGTTGGAATGATTAAGATGAAAACTGCAAGTGACATCCATGCTGGCAAGGATATGGAGCCAGAGAAGCATTCCTCCATTGATACTGGTTATGCAAACATGTAAGTCAATTTTGTAAATTAGTGTCATCTTTTTTTTTTCTCAGAAAATTAAGAATGGATCTACCTCAAGACCCAATTATATTACTTCTTGGAATATATGCAAAGGATACTCCATCCTACTATAAAGACACTTGCTCAACTATGTTTAAAGCAGATTTATTTGCAATAGCCAGAAAGTGGAAACAATATACATGCTCCCCAATAAAATAATGGATAAAAACATGTTTTACATATTCTCAACTTGAATTTACCTGGAAAGGGTATGGTAAGGTAAAAATGTAGTACAATGAAAACACCCAAGAATCAACAAAGGTGACCCTAGCTAATCCTCCTAGTAATTGTAAATTAGATAAGGAGCCTGACCAGGGCATTTCCTTAACTGTACAAGTCTTCCAGTGGAGGGGTAGGGAATATCAACCCAGTCACAAAATCATTGACCTACATTTTGTCATTCCAGCAAGATGTCCTTGGTTTGTGTACAAATTGTGGTAGAGGACAACCAATGAATGATCTAGCTGGTGACCCATGCAGTTAGAGGGAGTACCCCCTTGACATTACAAGATCCAGAATACAGGGATTAGACAGGTGAGAGACCTAAGATAGAACCGTAAGTGACTGGCAATAACAGAAACCTAAACCAAACCAAAATACAAACCACCACCAACCAAAAACAATACAAACAATACACTGAACTGATTTCTTTCAACTATACTTGAAGATAGGAGTCTACCATAATATTCACTAGAGGGGTTTTATTCAGCAACTGATATAAACAGATCCAGAGATACACATCCAAACATTAGGTGGAGTTTGAGGAATCCTGCACAAGATGGAGAGGAAAAAATGTAGGAGATAAGGGCTACAAGGACACCATGAAAAAACTAAAGAATCAACTAACTTAGGCTCATAGTGTCTCAGAGATACTGACCTGATAATCAGGAAATCTGCACTCATCTGTCCTAGGTTCTCTGAATATGTGTTGTGTTTATGTAACTTGATCTTCTTTTGAATTTCTGACAATGGGGGCAGGGTCTGTCTCTGACATTCTTACCTGTGCTTGAACCCCAATCTTCATACTGACTGTTTCAGTACAATCTTAATATGCAGGGAATTGAATAAGTATTTTTTTTGAGACAGCGTTTCTCTGTGTAGCCCTGGCTGTTCTGGAACTCACTTTGTAAACCAGGCTGGCCTCTAACTAAGAAATCTACCTGCCTCTGCATCTGAATGATGACCAAGAAGAAGGAAGGAGTGGCCCCTGGTTCTGGAAAGGCTCAGGGCAGCAATGTAGGGGAATACCAGGACAGGGAAGTGAGAAGGGGTGGATGGGGAACAGGGGGAGGGAAGAGTGCTTATGGGACTTTCGGGGAGGAGGGATCCAGGAAAGGGGAAATCATTTGAAATGTAAATAAAGAATGTATTGATTAAAAAATAAATTAAAAACATAAATAAAGGCATGCAACATCACTGCCCTGCTTGATTAGTCTTATTGCAACTTAATATGCATGTTTAGTTGATATGTTCAGGAGGCTTGCTGTTTTTCTGAATGGAAATGGTAGATTGAATGGGAGAAGTGGGAGTAGAACAAGAAGGGGGAAATTAGGTTTGGGATGAAATATATGAGAGAATGAAAATGACATTCTCAAAGAAATAGGGAAATATTTTAATAAAATAAAAAAGATTACTTCTGGTATTGTTATTGAAAAAATTGTTATGTGAAGCAAAGAGTTGTGTGGGAAGCTATTATACCCTAGCAGATTGATATATTTTAGGACACAGATAAAGCAAGAAGTTTAGCAGAAGTGCTTGCTGTACATTGGAGATTAAATTCAAGGACACATATATGAATACAGATCCCTGGACTAGAATGATTATCAAGGATCTCTTTCTAAAAGTGGGGGTCAATTTGAAGCCCATGTCTTAGGAATGGGCTTGTAGTCTCGATTGTACTGGGTTATGTCTTAGAATATAAGTCCTAACACAAGGTTAGTCCTACCTATGGGTGACGGTACATATTGCCATAGTAAAATGATAGAAACCCACTTGCAGAAGTGGACAAAGATGAAAGTTATTTACAGAAGAATACTGCTATAAATAATTTACATTATTGTAGTACATTTCAGTATTATTTAGCATGCACTAGTCATAATTCAATAATCAATAGAATGCTATGTCTTCTAATCGAATTTCTTGAATGTAACATATGCATTCAACATTCATAAAAGATTCTTAACCTGAGGTAGTCTGATTGCTGTTGCAGGAGTAAATATAATTCAGCAATTTTCCCAACATAACCCCAGAGTTTAATACAGCAAAGTAGAAATCAGTGTTGGTGGTAAATTATCTGTATTTCAGATCTCTGAAATAGTTATATACACTGTATACTTGTGTCTCTGAGAAAGGAGATGAATGTTGTAATTCCTAATATGACTAACAGGAAGCACATATACATCTGAAATTCCTCACCATTTAAATATTGTCAGAATTTTTTTTCTGACAGCTTCAGGACAACACTGGTCATGGTAAAGCCCTCCCTGTAGGGTCTCAGAACACTCAAACTAAAGTTTCCTGGACAAAGAAGTCTTGTTTTCCACTGGGGGAGAGCAGGCAGGGAATTAAAGACAAAGACAGGAGATAAAGATTGGGGAGATGATGTAGGCAACAATGGAGAAGTAGGATTTGTTATGGAGGTGGACAAAGTAAGAACTTCCTTTGGACACAAAGGAGAGATGTAGTACATAGGAAAATTGCTATTTATAAAGTTGAAAGGGGGAATACTGTATTAGGGTGAAGTGTTTATTTTTAAATAGACATGCTAATTAGATGATATAAAGGGAGCTTTTGTTCTATTTGTTTTTTAATTGTTCATTCATTCATTCATTTATTCATTTTACATCTTGATTGCTGCTAAATTTTACTGGTCCCCTCTAGAAAGTCCATTCCTCCATTCCCCTCTCTTCTCATCTGAGATTTTGAGGGCCCCAACATAGGTGCATCAAGTCTCTCCAGAGTTAGGGGAATCCTCTCTCCCACTGAGGCCAGATAAGACAATCCAGTTAGGGAAAAGGATTCCAAAGACAGGATATAGCTTTAGGAAAAACCCCACTCCAATTGTAGGGGGATGTATATGAAGACTGAGCTGTATATCTGCTATGAATGTGGAGGAAGGCAACCCACTAGGAAGACCAGCAGTCTCAAATAACCTGGATGGCCAATATCTCTCAGACACAGAGACACTAACCAGGCAGCATACACTAGCTGGTTTGTGGCTGCCAAAACATAAAGAAAAGAGGACTACCTGGTGTGGCCTCAATGGAGAAAGACACACCTAACCCTTGAGAGACTTGAAAACCCAGGTAATGTGGAGGCCTCATAAGGCATGTGAGCCTATGGGGCTGTGRGACATTCTCTTGGAGATGGGGAAGGAGGAATGCAATGGGGAAATCTCAGAGGATCTAAAGGGAAGGGCTTATAACTTGACTCAAAAAATTAAAGGTAATGAAAGAAAATATAGCTGTGAATAATGTGATGCTCATTGTATTTATTGTGGTATACTGTATCTTTTTTCTCCTGTTCACTAGTGACCACGTCCATTGGCATTTTCCTTCTAATAAAATAGTATCAAAAGATACTGTGATGAAAACATCTCTGGATTCTGAGAGACTGAAATTTGGATGTAGTTTATTTGAATGAAGTGTAATATGAATTTTACCTTTAAAATCCACATAAATAACTTCTAATCAAATAAAACTTGTCTCATAGTCTTAAGTGATCCGAATGTGTATAGTAAACTCTGGCTGTGTTGTCCAGCAGAAATGCAAGTGTCTTAGAATGTAATGTATGTATAACAGAATATAAAGTCATATAAGTAAAATTACTGTAAGTTGGACCCCCTTTCACAGAACCCAGTAATAAAATCAATGTACATACATATTTACTGAGGCAGGTTCTGAAATGATACATAAATCTTTCATCCCACACTTCCTTCTTCCCAGTGTCCACATATTGTCTCAGCATCATCTCCCAGAGTAGCCCATGGATACCTGGAGATGACTCTTGTTCTATAGAGCATTTGCTTTTGGATAAATGGGTGACCATCAAACAGCACATAGACACCTGTGGATGATGGTAATCTCAGGGTTTGATGTAGTAAGATTTCTCTGTAGTTCAGAACATTAATTCTGCATGTTCATATAGGAGATGTTTTTCCTTTTAAAATATGAATGCCATGTGCTTAATATAGATGCAAACTCAAATGGTGAATACATTGGGGCAGGCAGGAATCTTTGTCAATTTCGTATTAGACATTATTCAAACTTATTTTGCAAAAGTCATTTTAAAATTATCAGCACCACCTTCAGCAAAGCTCCCSACTGTGTGCATCAACTGGGTNATACATCCACAGTAAAAATTTGTCTTTAGTTAGATAAGCTCTGGATATTTCAAACCAATCATGAGGAGTCACAAGTACCTTAAAGTTCAAAGGTTCCTTAAGTGATCCTTATACTTTTTGTTAGTCTCCATACTCACTGGGAAATGGCCTAACAATTTACCCTGTTGCTGAGTTTGGAGTTCACCAGCAGAAAATCTGATAGACCTCTTTGGTTTATTTTTATGTTTTTCAGGGAGTCTTGTGAAATAACTTATATTTAATTGCTACATGGAAGACCAGTTATGTTTATGATATTTTGTTAATTTCTTTTCAGATTCACTTTCCTTCTCTGAGGTGGATTTTTCCTCTTCTAATTAACCACTATCCTCTCCTGAGTTATGTTTCTCAGACTTTGCTGTTTTGGAGAGAACATATTTCTTAGATCCTGAGCAAGACTGTAGCAATGGAGTCCCCTCACAAGGAGGTGAATCTAATGTCTCCTGAGCACATATGGTTTTTTGTAATCTGCTAATGCCTTCCTTACCACATTCCAAATAGCAAACACTGCATGAGACATGTGGATCATCCATTTTCTGTAAACCAGTTTTAAATATCTGACGCTATGTTCTCCCATGTATTCACATCTAAAGGTCTCCTTCCTGGAAACCAAGGACTGACAGTTTGTATAAACTGAAGAATATCAGTCAGCTGGCTAGTGTTAACCTCAGTGCCTTTTTCTTTAAAAGTATGCATAATAACATCTRTAAAGAACTGTCTGTCTGTTGATTTACTTTGTCTCATGCTGAGAGCTCCCCATGAAATGCACACAACCTAGAGCTGATGACTCCTGACCTAGGATGTGTGCTGATAGCTCCCAACAATATAGTTAGGCAATGATGGCACCTAATATTAGCCTCTGATGATGGCAGTAGGCAATAAAAGCCAGAGCAAAAGGCTCCTGACTTAATCTGGGCACTGATGGTACCTGATGAAAGTAACCACATGCTTATGGTACCTACCATCAACCTCTGCTGATAGCAACAGGCAATTTAAAGCCAGAGATGATATCTCCTTGTATAACCCAGGTAATGATGGTACCCAAACAACCTGGCCAGGTGCTGATGGCACCTACTATCAACCACTGCTGATGTCAGTAAATAATTAAAGCCAGAGCTGATGGCTTCTGGCATAACCCAGGTACTGATTATGCCCAATATCAACCTTTGCTCATGGCAGTAGGAAATATCAACTATTTCTCACCATCCATAACTATGCATTCTCTGTCCTACAGGTTTACAAGACCCAGTTGAGAGTCCTAACTCATCTTCTTTAAGGTTCCATTTCAGGCGACAATTTAGAATGCTGGGAAAAGTTCTTCCAAGGGAAAAATTTATTCTTCTATCCCTTCTTCTAAGGGAAAATTCTATCTTCTATGAGATAGAAAATGAAAAATTCTATCTGCCGTTCTCTCCTCTTTGTCATCAGTATTTATACATCTTTCAGAATACATGATCACATATTACAGAGTTCATCATAAGTTCACATAAAAATCAGATCATAAATTGTAATAGAAGTTTACTACAGAGAATGTTTACATGCATACCCGTTGGGAATAATTATCTATCTAAATATCCATCACGTGTCTTTACATGTTCACTGAATGTTTAAAACCATAACTAAGTGATTAGTGAAGTTTCTATAGATAAACCCAGTAAATATTTTATCTACTGTCCTAGCACTCATAATAAATCATTAGTTACCTTTATATGACCTTTGTTTAATTGTTTTACAATGTCTTGGTCTGTGCTCTGTGTAGGAGAAAGTCTGGTTACAATCTAAGAGCAATTAACTGGTGACACTTGGGAGACTGGCAGAGTTCTCTTTGCAGTTTTGACTATCAGAAAGGGACCTAATAGTACTCCCACTATAAAAGAGTGTTAAGGTCACCTAGAATCTGAAATTGGACAGAATATAGTCCTAGAGAAAAGCCAAAGGCTGATGTTTTAACAAAGAATTACATTAATAAGAAGATTTTTAATTACATAGTCATATATACACTTAAATCTATATGTCAATTCACTATTGATTTAGATATTTCTTGCAGCAATGGAAGCAATAGAAAACAAAAAATGAACAATTTGTAGAGAGTGTGAGATATTGAATCATTCAGTTTGTCATCATCAAGCCTTCCCCTCAGGACTGAGGACACATTACCCTCAGTAGAAATATTCTAAGAACCAGAGACAACAGAAGCATCCAAAGAATGTGACTCATCTGAAACGATAGGACTGATGCACATATGAACTTTCATAGACTGGGAACAAAGACAGGGATTATATGGATTAAAGCCAGTGGCATCTGCTGCAGTGAGGAGGTAGTGGATATGTGCTCCCACCATTAGCCAAGAATTTATCTGCAACTTATATTCCCTTGCAAAAAACTTTTAGTCTGCTTCAGTGGAGACTGACTGGCTACGTTAAGCACACTTGAAGGCAAGCTCTATGTCTAGGAGTTGGATAAAAATATCACAATGGCAAACTTTAAGAGTGCATGTCTTATGACTTTCCTTAGACAGTCTTTCTCTTATGAGTCTTTTCTTTGAATATTTGGTTTAAGATTTAGTGTTCTT
>BDUI01004919.1:66468-77735 GCA_002335545.1 Apodemus speciosus
GGCCAAGGCAACACTTAAAAAGACAACATTTCATTGAGGCTTACAGGTTCAGTCCACTATCACCAAGGCAGGAGCATGGCAGTGCCCAGGCCGGCACAGCGCAGGAAGAGCTGAGTTCAACATCTTGTTCCAAAGGCAAACAGGAGAAGACTGGCTTCCGGGCAGCTAGGATGAGGGTCTTAAAGTCCACACCTACGGTGATGCACTTCCTCCAGCAAGGCCACACCCACTCTAACAAAGCCACACCTGCAAATAGTGCTGTTCATGGCCAAGCATCTTCAAACCATCACAACAAACAGTCCACAAGTAACTGGAAGAATTTGAGATCTTTCCTTATTCAGCTCCTAGTTAGTGTCCCCTTTGGACACTGTGTCCTTTGAGCGAGTGTCGTGAGGCCGCTTGGGCTGTGTAGGAGTCTGATAGACTCCTGGCCCTAATCTCACTTAGCAACAGGTGATCAGGAAAGTCTGGGCTCGTGGGGAGCAGCTGGGCTGGAGCATCATTGTGGGGAAGACCTAGCAGAACTCGGCTRGGCTGGCCCCTCTGAGGCGACCATGTGTCCTGGGGTTTCAGGCAGGAAGACCCAGGCGGCCCTGGAGGAGAAGTTGAAGAGGCTGGAGGAGGAGTGCAAGCAGAGGGAGGCGGAGCGGGTCAGCCTGGAGCTGGAGCTGACCGAGGTCAAGGAGAGCCTGAAGAAGGCCTTGGCGGGTGGYGTCACCCTGGGACTGGCCATCGAGCCCAGGTCAGGGACATCGAGCCCACAGGTGAGTGTCCTGAAGGCACAGCACACGGAAGTGCTCCGTGGTCTGAGGCAGCRTGTTCACCACTGTGGGTGGCGTYAGCCTGATGCTCCCACTGTGGCCACCKTATGGAGACAYTGATGTCCCTTACGTTCACCGGAGTGTTTAAAGGCCAGTACTGAGTCGTCCTCTGCATGGGCAGGTGACAAAGGCCAGCTCTCCTACCTTTTCGCCTGGTCTGATTTGACACCAGCTTGCTAGGCAGGAACTTGCTCTCAAGCTGCCATTGACGCCAGGTGTCTGGAAGCTGCAGTGGCTTTAACATAGTAATCTGTGCCCCAAATTGGGCATGAGGGGGTCACCGGTCAAGTCTGAGCTCTTACTTTTAGTCATGGCTCCTCATTGTCACCTGACTGAGCCACTGAAACTTGTTGTTGTCCCTAACTGTCCCCTGGCCGGGAGTAAGCATGGCCTTCAGGAGCTCAGGAATGCGTGTCCATGCCTCCTGTGTCTCCTGAGGGTCCTCTCTGTTCATTGCCTCCTGCATTGGTGACAGCATTAGTGTCATTGCAGACAGACCACATTCCTGGAGGACTGGCTTGTTAGGCAGGTTCTTCTGCTGCACACACCTATCGCCTGCCCATCTCCAGAGACTGGGCTCTTCAGTCTGTCTTTGCAGTGACCACACCCACCCAGAGTCGATGTGGCCTCTGAAGATGTCCAAGGACATCTGTGCTGCCAGAACGTTGAGCTGGGAGGTGGGAGGTGGGAGGTGGGAGGTGGGATCTGGGAGAACACCCTGCACATCCCAAGTGTGTTTCCGATGCTCTGAGTCATATGATGATGACAGGGTCTCCACAGTGCCATCCTTTCTTAAAGGACCACTTGTGATCCTATGTAGAAGAGTCCACACGCCAAATCAGRCCCGAGGCAGCAGAGGAGATAAGTTGTTTCATTGTGAGCTTTCCAAAAATTTCTCTCCAGCATCTGCARTGGGAGTGGCCACAGACCCGGTGTCACTTGGGGCCGCTCGTCGTCCTGGGATGCCAAGCTAATGCTGCCTGCTACTGGCAGCTTCTGCTACCAGGTCTGAGCCTCTCAGTGGCAGGCAGCTTCAGGCGACATTTGCAAACTTAAGAAGCACCACACTGATGGACGGATGAGAGAGGTAGTAAGGGYAGGAGTGTGGGCCCCRAATCCGGCCTCTGGGTCTTCCGTCCCTCTGAAAGTGCCCCGAGGATCAGGCGTGGCCTGTGGTGGTCCTTCCTAGTTTGACCAGTTTCCAGATCTGTTTCTTCTTTCCTGAACTATGTCTCCCTGAGGAATGCTAGCGGCTGGGACCCACCCCTCACGCGGGGCTCTCCTCTCATTGACAGTCTCCCGTGTTTCGGCATCGCACTCTGGAAAACTCTCCCATCTCCAGCTGTGATACGAGCGATGCCGAGGGGCCTCTGCCTGTGAACAGYGCRGCCGTCCTGAAGAAGAGCCAGCCSTCCTCGGGCAGCCCCCCCTGCCGYGGGCACGTGCTGCAGAAGGCCAAGGTGAGCCCGAAGTGAACCCCACTGCDCTTGGCACTCAGCCTCCTGCCAAGGTGCTGAGCGGGTACTCCTCCCGCTGCCCCCCAACACCCTCGGGGACCGGGGTTCAAAGATGGCCACCAAACCTGAACCCCCAGAGCTCCAGGTCACCTCAGAAAGGAGCAAGACCTCTAACCCCTGGGCTTGTCTTCTTTGGGCAACACAGACTGGGCAGAGTGACCCCAGTATCCTTTCTAGCACTTACCTGCTGTGATTCTCCAATGAGGAAAGAAAAAGCCAGAAAAACATTTTTTTCCAGGCTGTCTCCCAGCACCCTGGCCATCAACTCAGGGTCCCTCCACTCCCTGCAGTCAGGAAGAGGAGCCACCAACAACCTTTGCCAAGATTAAATCCTTGGGATTCTGTTTTGTTTTGTTTTGTTTTGTTTTGTTTGTTTTTTTTAATTTTTGAGTCAGGGTTTCTCTGTGTAGCCCTGGTTGCCCTGGAACTCACTCTGTAGACCAGGCTGGCCTCAAACTCAGAAATCCACCTGCCTCTGCCTCCCAAGTCCTGGGATTAAAGGCRTGCACCACCACTGCCCAGCATTGGGATTCTTACAGCATAATTTCTAGATGATCAGAGTCAGCGCTTCTCGGCCATGGTAATGGAAGCAGCTAGAATGGAAGGGAATGAAATGGAATGGAATAGAATGGAATGGAAGGAAAGCAGCAGCAGGTGGAACTGAGCTGGCCTGGGGAGGGGACATGAGTCCAGATGGCGTCCCTCTGTCTTGAAGATAGAGGAGGCTGAATGTGCACCCTGCCCTGCTTCCAAGCCTTGTAGTGTTGATATAGATCATTCAGCAGTCCAGGCCCCTTCCTCAGGACAGATTGCATGTCGGGAAAGGACTGCGCTACGCTCTTAGGGTGTCCCGAGATGCTGCTAGGAGCTGTGCTTGCCCAGCCCCCCAGTGTGTGCTTCCCCAGCAAGTGTGCTTTCTGGAAGACCTCAGAGTCGAGTGGGAGAAGGTTCCGGAGCTGGCGTTCCAGGGGCTTTCCCGCACATCCCTCAGGCTTCTTAGTCAAACTGTCCTTTGTGGAGAACCACTTTGCCTAAGCCATGTTAGAATGGAGCTGCGCCATTCCCACCCCGGTGTCTTTACCGTCCGAGACGAGGGAGGGGTGAGGAGCTGAGCCGTGCTGGGAAAGAAAGGCTCCCTTGGCTCAGGCTGTCCAGCTTCATCCCCTTCTGAGGGTGAACACGGAGCCCGTGGCTGTCGGTATGAGACACAGACACCCTCATACAGTCCCCGTACAGCACAGGAGGGCGTCTGGTCCCAGCTGCAGCCAGTACGTAGAAAGGAGGTGTGGAGGGTCTTGTCACTGCAGCTGATCTCCGACACAGCCCCAAGAGTGGACTTAAGAATGGCCCTAGTGTCGGGGGCCTCACGAGCTTGGGTGTGTGGGGGAGGGCATACTGGCTAGGCTAAACATCCGTCTCTTGACTTTTCTAGAATCAAAAGTTCACATGTAATTAATGGCTAATGGCACAGCACTGGCAGAAATAAGAACCCTGATGGAGCAGTTGGCAGAATCAGGAACACAGGGCGGGGCGGGGGAGGGCTCTGGATTGGTGGCTTGACTCTGTGAAGGAGAATGTCTGGCCAGATCCCCATCTCAACCTCTCCAGACACCTCTGTGTTGGCTGAGAATAGGCGCTGATAACTCCATGTCTGAGGGCAGTGTGCAGGGCCTGCTACCTGGCCCCCACCCCCGCGGTGGCTGTGTCCACCTCACCCATCCAGCCACCCGTCATCCACTTTCTTGTGGTTAAAAAAAAGCAAAACTAACTCAACCTATTAATAGGGGATTCCAATGTGTGTCTTGCCTCTGGAACTTTATCTTCCCAAATGAAGCACCAAAACACAAATACCACCTTCTTCCCTTCCCCCAGCTATATACTGTGGTACTGCTTATTTCTGTGAACGGACTGCCTCAGGCTTCCATATAATAAACGCAGATGATATGTAGTCCTTACTTACATGATATCCCAGCGGTCAGCTCTCCCTTCCTGGTTCAGCCTGCTGACTGTCCCATGTCTGGAGGGGCCACGTTTGCCTATTTGCTCCTGTTGGGCATTTGCACTGGTTTTATCTCTGGCTGTCGACTGCATACTGTTGTCTGTGGCTGAGCCCACACACTGCGTTGATCTCACAGCGACTTGTAGCCAGGATCAAACTGCCTGCGTTCACACATCTCTCTTCTCCAGGAGTGGGAGCTGAAGAATGGGACATAGAGGGAGCCCAGCCATGCCCAGAGACTGTGTACTGCCACCAGCCTCACGTGTGACACGTGCGCCTTCCAGAGTGGCCTGCATGACCGCAGAAGTCTGGACGAGTCTGACGCTGACCCTTGGCTGGCTTGCGTGCACGCTTTCTACTGTATGACGGTGCCCTTTAGGAAAGTTTACTTTAAAACTTTGGTGTCCAAATTTACTTGTTAAGAAGCAGAAACGAAAGGGGTTGACAAGCTGTTTGGAAGCACCCTCTAGCAGACGGGGCGGTTCTGAGGACCTCAGCTCAGCCCCAGTCTGCAGCCTGTGGACCATGCGCCCCCGTGAGACGGGGTGACCGAGTCTTCCCCATGCGCAGTCAGAGCTGCACACCTCACCCTGTTTGCCAGAGGGTTCTACTCTGCCGCAACAGCATGAGCTCCTGCGTCTCTGCACACCCCTCCCCCTCCCGCCTGTCCCTTGTCACTGGAGGTGAAGCCATGAGGAATAGCGCTGTGAAGCGACTTTAAGATTCAGTTTTGGTTTTGGACAAACCTTTTGCCACCAGGTTAGAGAAGTTGTCATTCTTTTTTCTAGTGTTTTTCATGTTTGCCTTTGAAGAAAATGCCTCCCCTCCCCCTTTGATTATGTGCGATGCTTGGGCTTCAGGGACTTTCAGAGGCCCTGTTTCCTTCCCACCTCATGATGTCCTTTGAGAGGTGGCACAGAGCTTTTATTGTCGGGTAGCCTGTGCCCCTTTCTCCTGAGACCCCTGCTTCCTGGGTTGCCAGGCAGGAGCGCCTCCGCCCAGGAAGCACACTGGCCACCACCTGCCTGTGGAGTCAGCAGAGTGGGTTCTAGAACCTGTAGCTTAACCCGGGCCATCTTTGAACAGAGACGATCTTTCCAGATCACCTTCCTCCAGTTTACACTTAGAGCTGTGTGTCACCGGTGAGGTTACTCCCGCGCTGAGGTTAGCATCGCTTGGGCCCCTCCCACTCTCCTGCTTGCCTCTGTGCACTTCGTAGGATAGTTCAGCTGCTCAGGGTGTGCTGTGTACAGCTCATGGGGGCTAGCCTCTACCCTAGGGAGAGTCAAATTGACTTTTTGGGCTTCCTGGGTACAGTCCAAACCTTTCTACCATGGGGAGATGGCAGGCGGTGACCTGGAAGTCAGGCTTTTCTGCAGACTTGGGCAGGGCCAGTTATACCCRGGGGAGAACCTGGGGATGTCTTCCCGTCAGTGTCCAGAATGTCCTTAGCACACACAGGAGGAAAGTCTCCCAGGCTCTCTGTAGAGGTGCCTTCAGGGCCTTCTCTGGGCAGCCTTCACGGCCACAATTGATGCTCTGTGCTTGAGCCCTGCGGCAGCTGCCTTGAAGTCACCAAAGAGCAGCGAGGTAATCACCAGGGTCCAGGGACATCACAGGGGAGCTGCTCAGCTGAAGGTCTGTCCCAGACTAGCCCAGTGGAAGACACTTGCCAGCTGTCTAATGGTGCTTCGCTCTAGTGCCTTCCTCCAAAGGGCAGTTAGGATTCCTCACACCAGCATCTGTGTGGGCACAGTTTCTGCCTGGAAACTGTGTAGAAGAACCAGGAGGAGGGATACAGCTTCCACACACACCAGCCTGTTCATGGAGCTGCAACTGGGGGAGCCCCTTGGGTCATCACAGGGAACTGTGACTATTCTGTGCTCTGAAAGGGAAGAGAATTTACTGTGCCATAGACTCCTGCTGCCTTGGGTCTCAGAGCAGTGCTTTGGCTACTCGATAGCCGCCTGCTTTGCCAGGAGAGCTGTTCCGGGCTTTGACTGTTACCAAAACAAGGAGAAAATGCCCAATTTAACAGCCAGTCCTGGCCAGCATAGAGGGACATAGTGAAGCATCATGTCCAGCCAATAAGCCTCAGATGAGTGTGTCCTGATGAAGACACAGCAGGCTCCAGGGTCCTGGTGTTCACAGTTTGTGCCGGGAAACCCAGGCTTGTCATCCATTCAACTGTGGTGATCCTGGAAGTCCCTCAGCACCATATAAAGTAGGTCCCGGGGAAGGGTCGGCTCCCAGCGCAGGCCCCACAGCCCTGTGCTCCCATTAGTGTACTTAGATTTGGTCAGAAAGCTAGTTGAGAGCATTTGTTTCAAAATAAGTTATTTATTTGTATATGTTCAATAAATAGAGTTTTAATTTATATATGTACATATTGGACACCCATGATCCCGTCAGGATTCTCAGTGTTCTCATTTTATGACCCTCCCAAAGCCACCAGCATGACCCCAGCTGTCAGTGGCACAGGTTTGCTTTGTGTGGAGCCAGGCAGGCAGAGGGCTGAACCCTGTCTGTGAGCAATCAGGTCCTCTGGACCATGGGAGATGCTCCGCCTCTTGGGACCTCTCTTTGTCTGAGGCCACAATGTTTCTCGGGTCTACTTTTTGTTACAATTTGGCAAGATGTCATCAGCTTTCACAAACCCCTCTACTTTGATGTCAGTTTACTAACTAACCATTTGTGTACAAATATCATGCTGGCCTGGGRACTTGCTGTGGTCCCTGGCTTGCGCATGGGGGTAGGACCCTTAGTGTCACACAATCTCACTTACCAGTGTTCTTGCAAGGGTGAGCGTGGGCCAAATAGGTCATCCCAGGTGCCAGAATGACCTGTTGGAAGAGCGTGGACTCACTTCACACAGAATCTTCCAGAGCGCTTGCTGCTCCCTGCCTTGTGTGTCAGTGTCCTGTCCCTTCCCCGTGCATGCCTTGGTCCTGCCTCATCCACCTGTCCGCCTTCTCTGTCCACTGCCCCAATCTCCCTTTGGCTGTTTCTGTGTCGGCACACCCGCGCTGATGGGACTTTTAGAAAATCTGCTTTGGCCATGGAGGAATGTTTCCGCTATGTGGGGACTATAGTCCCCAGGTAGAATTCATGTGCAGGCAGCAGCAGGGTGTCCCTGGCCTCTCCTCCCAAAGGCAAGGGACAAGCCTCCCCCGTTGCTGCCCTCCGCCCTGTGCTCCGGAGATACTTGAGCCAAGTCATTTATACCCACCCTCACCAGCAGACAGGACACCTTCAAGGTCCGTTCTATCCGTGTGGCAACTTCGAAATGATTGATCTTTCAGGTTTTCTTTTTTTTCCTAAAGTAATTTTGAATCAGAAACATTTCAAATTCATGACATAGTTTTTATAGAAGCAATTGAATGTCTGGGTCTTGTTCCCACTGACTTACTACTAATTACACCAGAGAGCTGGGTTTCTACTGTGAAATAAACTGAGAATAACCCGCCCCTCCCCGTGCCATGCACACACAGCTCAGCCCTAGGGAGAGGCGGAAGCAGCTCGGCCTTGTCCCTGGGGCGGGAAGCCAGCCCACCCCTCAGTTTTAGGGAACACCCTTTGCCAGTAGCGGGGGACACACCACTGTGGTCTTTGGAAACCTGGGCTTCCCACACACCAGATTGGATTATCCTTTCAAAGTGGTGTCTTTAGTTCATAATTCTTAGGGACCAAAGGTGTTTTTAATATGATAATGTTTTAATTGATTTTCTAACAAAGGTTTACTCTACATTTTAACACCAGTTTTTTTACATTCTAGATATTCCAAATCAATTGCTCGTGGCTCTAAGTTGTAAAATGTTTTCACGTTATGAATGTAATTATTTCCTTAATGTATTTTTTAAAAAAACTAAAATCATATTTAAAATAATATTGGAAAGACACAGGCAAAGAAAAGAGAGGTTTTTTTTTTTGTTTTGTTTTTTTTTAGTTAACTATGTTGGTAGCCCATTTGAAATGACTGTAAATATATTTTGATTGTGTAGCTCAATGTATTTAATTCAGAACGTAAAAATTTTTTATGTAAAGAGACTTGCCATGAAAATCCCTAGTTTTCAGTCCACGTCCCWCATCTCGTAGCCCCTTCGCCCAACTCTTCTGCTCTCCAAACTGATTTTTTTATACCGTTGTAACCGTGTTCCCATCGACTGACGCCCATTGGCGGAACTTGTTTGTGTATTAATAAAACTGTGCTGTGTGGCCCAGCCTCATGTCCTGACAGTGGCTCATGGCGCAGAAGAAGATGTCCGTWGTTGTCCGAGTCATCACTTCTGGTAACTCAACAGGTGGGAGGGACTGCGTCTCACCAGTGCACAGGCTGGGTAACTTACATGAGAAATCCCCCTGCCTTAGAGGACCCTTGGGTATTTTTCTGAGTGGTTTTGGTCTGTGGACCTGAGTATTTAACTCAGTAGACTCCATCACTGCTTCCTCCCACCCCACTCGGTGCCAAGAGCTGGAAACAGAACGAATCCCCCGATGCCCGCTCTCAGGGTGCCAGCCGACAGAGACACACTCTGGTGGTGGTGCTATATGGAGATTTGAGGAGCTGTAGATGAAGCAGCAACTTTGACGAGAACTTAGTAGAGTTCTGAGAGGTCAGGGGTTATTTGAGCTAGGCACTGGCATTTAAATAAAGGCCATGGTTGCTTAGAGCCCAGTATGAGACAGGGGGGACTGTAAGAAGAGGACTGGGGTGGCCTGGGGTGGACCTGGGGAAGTCGTGGGATGTCCTGTCAAGTAGAGAGGAGCCTTTAAGGCTTCTCAGGGCTTCTACAGCTGGTGGCTGGCTGGTGGATCAGGCATCAAGGCAGATGTGGGAACCCACCCAGGGAGGTCCTGCCCACCTTGGGGGCTGACACCGTGAAGGAGATGACCGGAGGAGAAAGCATGGTAGTCCTGGCAGGAGCTGAGTCCAGGACCTACTACTGGGCCTGACATCTGGATCAAGAGCCATTGGGTCTGAGTACCTGGGGAGTGTGGGGAGGGATATGTCGGTGGTGTTCAGGGTATGGGCGAACCCAGAGGCCCATTCAAACCACTCATCACTGGTGGCTTTGGTGCTGGGCAGTGGGTGGGGCCTAGCCATTGGTCACAGGCGATGGAGGATCTTACTGTGTTGAATCTGGAGATGGGACCCAGACTTCAGGGCAACTGTGAGGCCACAGAGCTATTTCTCAGAGACATTCAGTTTGTGGGATCCCCTGGAGTTCTTCATGCCAGCTCTGAGAAGGAAAAACCCACCCTCACTTGTCCGGGGTCGTCCATTGAGTCCTAAGCATTGGTCAAGTGTCACTGGGCCAGGTTTTAAGTGATGCCTATGGTTTTGGAGTCCTGGTGGGCGGCCATGGAATGAAGAGTCCCCGACCCCGCCCACCCCGGTGTCATTTAAAACAGAGGATGACTGAGTGCTTGGCCACAGAGCCCCCAGGGTGCTCATGCTGTGGGTTATAGTCCGTAACTCGGTGTCACGGAGCCTATTAGATGCACAGTGGGAACCCCCACGGGAAGCCTCATTAGCGTCTGTGACTCAGGAGTTTGTGACAGAGACATGGGTTTTATGAGGCTGTTTAAAAACACCTCTCTCCTCATGGGAAGGTAGTCAGGAGCTCAGGTGGGAGGCACAGCCAGGACRAAGACTCCATGCRGGGAGACAGGTATGCATTCCTCCTGGCAGTACAGGAACACGCAGAACGCCCGGACAAGGACCCTTCAGAAGCACCCGACAGGGCAGAGCTGGCTGCTTCCTGCCTGGGGCGCCAGCCTCCCCTCTAGAAGTCTAGCTGGCTGGCAGTATGGCTCGCTTCAGGCCCATCTGTCTCTAGAAATGCCAAGTGAATGGTCATGGGCAGACTGACCAGTCCAGAGCCTGTGCCCTCCTGCCTGTAGGGCATGTTTGTCTCAACACTCTGCCAGATGTGAYGCTGACGGCTACACACACGAGACATACTGCTGGTTGGGTCTCCAAGGAGCAAGGTGGGGGTCTAGTAAGACCAGCATGCCCAGTCCTCACGCTGTATCAGGAAAGATTGAAAAGGGAGTGTACGGACGGGGATCATGGCGCCACCTGGTACAGATCTGTCTCGGGACCTCCTCCCCTTTGTAGACTTTCTTGCTTGCCCCACCCCTGTGACCATTTTCTCTCTTTCCCAGATAATTTCCTGTCTTCTCTTGCTTTCTCAGTATCCCCACCTCCCTTCTGACTTTCCTAAGAATACAGCGCTCCCGGCCCATCTGGGATCCCTGTCCTGGGGTTGGGCRCCTTCTGCTCCTTGGCTCCATCCCTCTGCTCTGGGCTCCACCACACTTGATCCCTGTGGCCGTGCTGTGGAGTGACCTCTAAGCTGGATGCTGACCTCTCCTAGCCTGCGCCTCTCTCCAGGAGCAGCACACGGGCCCAGGAGGCATCGGTGGGGCTCCGGCATTTTATATTCCACTTCCACACTCCCTATTCTCTTCAGCTTGACCTCTGCATATCTCTTTCTCAGTTCCCTGACAGGCCCTGCCATTAGGATTTCAGGCCCCAAACTGGCACGAAGAGACTTCTTTCTTCAGCCGGCAGTGAGCCCCAGTGGTTTTGTCTTCAAAGCATACTCTTACTGCAGCCACAAGGCCCTGGCTCCTTGGGCTGTTTATGGCCAGCCGCTTTCCTAGCTTCCCATCTCGACCCGAGGGCCTGTGGGACCTTTGTCCCTTACCTGGTCTTGTTCTTGGCCAGGGCTCCCTCTCCCTCCTCATCCCTTACCTTTCCTGGTCCCAATGATGTAAGAAACAAATCCTATGGCCCACTTTAAGAATGAGGTGTGTCCCTAAGTGAGGTGACCCAATCACAAAAGAACACACATGGAATGCAGTCACTGATAAGTGGGTATTAGCCCAGAAGCTCTGAATACTCAAGACACAATTAACATATCA
>BDUI01004921.1:52229-64601 GCA_002335545.1 Apodemus speciosus
TCTCTCTCTCTCTCTCTCTCTCTCTCTCTCTCTCTCTCTCTCTCTCTCTGTGCATGCACACAAGTGCACTTGGAGTCCTCGTGTGTGCTTGAGCAAACACATATTTAGTATGAGGCTGTATGACAACCTCAGGCTCAGTTCCTCAGATATCCACTGTTGTGTTTTTTTTTCGGTTGTTTGTTTTGTTTTGTTTCATTTTGAAATAGGATCTTTCATTGGCCTGGAAATCACCAAATAGCCTAGGCTGGCTAACAGTGAGCCCCAAGGATCCAACAGTTTTTGTCTCCCCGGCACTAGAATTACAAGATCATGCCATACCTGGCATCTAAAAAACAAACAAACAAACAACAACAACAACAAAAACCATGGGTTTTAGAGATCAAACTCAGTCCTTGTAGCTGCACTACTAGTGCTTTACTGGTTGAACTATTTACCCCTCAACAACTTTCTGGACGTGTGTATCTGTGAGAGTGTATGTGTACCAACTTGTTTTAGGAGAAGAGAAAGCTCTCAGTGGTAGATAGAGTCCTTAAGTTATTCTTCAGTGTTCTTCTACAGACATTGGGATAGGTCAGGACRAAATATGAGAGGCTGCCTGGGTTCAAGACAAGACAGAGGGAGGCTCCGAGCAGTGCTCCCTTAGGAGCAATGAGATGAGCCACAGTGGCCTCGGAGTTCTAAGTGGAATCTGACATCAGCAAGGATGGCAGGTAATATGCAGAAGACCTCTGACCTATCGCCTTCTTCCACTCTGGGAGCTGATGACCAAGACAAGCTCCCTGGCACACATGAGGAGTTCAAAAAGTACCTATTGATGAAAAGCTAAAGAAGCATCAATTTGTTGGGCCGTTAGCTCTTCTGGAGTACAAAAACTGGGCCTTAGCCCACCTCACATACTCTCACAGCCTCTGTCCCTCCTCTTGGGGCCATTTTGAAGGGTCTCCTCACTCTTTTCTTACTATGTCAGACATGAAGCCCTTCTTCATGTAGTTTATACAATTGGCAGTTTCTCTCTRCTTGTTATAAGCATATTAGTTATCTTTTTGTTCAATTCTGGGCTTTATTTTCCACCCTGATTAACAAATTTTCAAGCACCTCCCCTATCACAAGGGCTTAAATACTTAAGGAACAAACACTCATTTTTCTATAAGCTAATCAGACAAAATAGCTACAAAAGAAAACAAATAAGGCCTTCGCCAAGCCAAACACTGGTGTGGCTTCTGGGTCAGCCCAGTTTGGCTCTGTAATCTTCTAGAAGCAGATAATCAAGAAGAAAATTCATCATGGCCACAGGAAACCAAACACCAAGTCCTCAGGACTGTGTGCCAGACATCGTACCCTGACTAAGATAGAGGCAGGATGAGCAGAAGCCAACCCAGATTCTTGGGCTGTGGGCCACACCGTCAGCATACTCTGCCAAGGAAGTTTATCAAAGCAGGGAACAGACATTTACTGAGTCTGGTTCTCTCTTGGAATGTTAGTGTTGGGAGTTCGGTTGGCTTCCGTCCTCCTGAGCAGAAATGGTAGAAGTTTTGGAATGTGATGGTTTGGTGGTAGAAAGTGCGTGGCCCAAGCACAGCATTTTATATGTTGTCTCACATTAGCAAAATCACTCAAGATGAGAAGAAGTTGAAGTAGAGGCTGATCTACTTATTTATGACTGTGTCATTTGGGGACAGCCCATGTCTGGCAGAAACACCACAATCTGTCTGCCACAAAACTCAGCCCATTAAATTGGATGGAAATATTACCGATTCTGAACTCCCATGACTCTGATAGTCTAAGGAACTTTCAGAAACTGTATACAGAGCAAGGCTGGGGCTGTCTGGCCTGGGAGACATCTCCGGGAACACTTCAGTGGGTAAACATGAGAAAATAGTGTCACTGAGATAGGACATCATGACCTTCTGGAGGCAGAAGAGGAAATCTAGCTCTTGAGACAGCTACAGAAAATGGCTGGAATGGTTGGACATTTTGTTCATGTCCAAGTCCAACATTACATTACAGAAGCCAGGATCTTGTCCCATTATTGATAAAGGCCTATATCAAGCAAGCCTGTGGGAAGACCCCAGTTCCCTCTTACTATGATTTGTCAGTGAATATCCTTGGAGGCTTCAGGACAATTGCCATTAAACTCTGTGATGAAGAAGACACAGTTGAAAGTAAACCTGATTCTGCAGTTGATGCTTTTCTCTGTTCATATCACCAAGTAAAGGTGGTGGTGTGGCATAGAAGAAAGGCCATTTTCTATAAAACATGGTGCCTAAGACTGCTTTCTCCAAGGCTCTGTCTACTCTGGCCTGCCCATTCTCTGTGCTGGCTGTTGTCAAAGGTATTTCTCAGACCAGCACCATCAGTATCAGTAGGTCACTAGGAAAGCAAGTCTATGGGTTCCCATCAGGACCTCTGAAACCAGACTCTCTGAGGTAGGCCTATGTTCGAAGAAGTCTTCCAGATCTACTCTACTTTCCAATAACAAGAAATCTGGGTCCCATCATCCTATACAAAGAATACAGAGACACCTGTATCTATTCCTAGAGACTGGTGAGCTCTGGTCTTCTTGCTGAATCATTCTGTGACTAAAGGCAACATGCAGAGAAGAGGCAGAAGGTAGGAAAAGAGAAGGAGAAAAGTTGGAAGAGAGAAATGGAGCTGGGGGTGGAAAGCTATGTAACCTTCTTATGACGAATCAAATCCCAACTGAAGGGCATTGCTCCATTCATGAAAGTATGTGTTCAAGTCTCCTTTTGAAGGGCCCATCTTTTACTGTTGCACTGTGTTACATTTCCAGCAATGTTGACCATGGTATGTGTGGGAGGTAGAGAGAATCATCCAAATCATAATGGTGTGTGTGTGTGTGTGTGTGTGTGTGAAGCATTGTGATACACCTGTTTCCTGTGGCATGAGTACCATGGGAGTGAGTCAGTAGCCAGAAAATCGGGATTTAAAATAAGATTTTAAAAAAGAAAAGAAAGGGCTGGGGAGATGGCTCTGTAGTTAAGAGCACTGACTGTTCTTCCAGAGGTCCTGAGTTCAATTCCCAGCACCCTATAGAGGCTTACAACCATCTGTAGTGGGTCAAAGGGCTGCTTCTGGTGTGTCTGAATAGAACTGCTGTGTACTCATATAAGTAATTATTTTATTTATTTACATCCCAGCCTTTGCCCCCCTCCCACTCCCCCCTCCTAAAGTTCCTCATCCCATTCCCCATCCCCCTTGCCTCCAAGAGGGTGCTCCCCCTACCCCCACCAGGGATCCCTCTTCCCTGGGGCTTCAAGTCTCTCAAGGATTAGGTGCATCTTCTCCCAGTGAGGCCAGATGAGGCAGTCCTCTGCTACATATGTGCTGGAGCCTTGGACCAGCATGTGTCTGCTGCCTGGATGGTAGCTCAGTCTCTGGGAGCCCCCAGGGGTCTGGGTTAGTTGACTGATGCTGCTGATCTTCCTATGGGGTCTCCCTCCTCCTCAGCTTCTTCCATCCTTCCCCTATTTTAACCCTAGGGGTCCCTGAATTCAGTTCAATTGTTGACTGTAAGTAGCTGCTTCTGTCTCAGCTGCTGATAGGACCTCTCAGAGGACAGCCATGTTAGGCTCCTGTCAGTGAGCATATACCATGCATGTCCTTTCGGGTTTGGGTTATCTCACTTAGGACAATATTTACACTGCCATTCACTTACCTGCGAAATTCATGATGTCCGCGTTTTTCATACCTGAGATGCTCCACCATACTATAAGGACACATGCTCCACTATGTTTATTGCAGCCTTATTTGTAACATCCAGAAGCTGGAAACAACCCAGATGTCCCTCAACTGAAGAATAGAAACCAAAAGTGTGGTTCATTTTCACAATGGAATAAATCTTAAAAGAAAAGAAAGCCCAGTATGTTTCCCTTTTTGGCAATTAATGTGAGCCAGATAATCATATGAAATGGATAACCTTTTTGTTTTTTCCCATTGAGACTGTATCCCACGTAACTCAAGCTACCCTCAAAACTCTCTATATAGCCAGAGAGGACCTTGAGCTTTTGATCCTACAGCCTGCATGTCCCCAYTGCTGGGATTATAGGCATTTGACACTACACATAGTTTGTGTGGTCACCATGGGGATCAAATCCGGGATTGTGTGCACGCTAGGCAAGGACGCCACCGCCACCAACTGAGCCATGTCCCCAGTCTGCAACCAGATGTTCTTCTTTTTAAAGAAGCTGATTAGAGCGGTGGGGACAAGTGTGCACTTTGAAGTTAGATGGCTGAAGTCATGCCCCATTTCCATCATGTGTCATCCAAGCGCCTGAGCAAGTGGTTGGCCTCCCACCCCCCACTGTTTCTTCCTTTGGGAAATAGAGTAACAGTAACAATCTCTCCGGGCTGAGGCAGGGATGAAAGTGGGCTGTGAATGCCGCTGTCTAGGCAGCTCTTGGGCTGCATTTTGCTCCTGCTAAACTCAGTTCCCTTGCAGTGAACGGTGAAGTTCCACATCTCCAAGTTCCTCCTCATGAACTTCAACCTCTTTGGATCTCTTTGGAATTGTTCTTTGGGGTCAGTGTAAGACAGCGACTGAGAAACAGATCATCCCTAGGGCCCAGATAAAGGGTGAGGGTGGAGGGCACTTGTCATCACTGGTCCTTGAAGCCCTGTGGCGACTGCCGTCTTCCTCATTCTTCATTCTGATAGTACTATCAGGAGAAGGGAGCTTCTTAGCCAGACCTCTGAGGCTGTGCATGGCAAATCTACAAGGCTGGCAGCTGTTGAGGGCAGAAACCATTGTTCGGGAGCCCTTGGTGGTTCACTGTTTCTCTTTCTCACCTCTGAGCCTGGCCCAAAACTTGAGAGGCTAAGCTCTGTTCCCTGGGAGCTTAAATCTCACTATAAACATTGGCACAGTGGAACAAACTGGTAACACATTAGAACAGCAATCTCCAGGATTCTTGGTTCTTCCTGTGTGTTTCAAAACCATCCCCTCATCTCTCAGAGATGTCACTGACAGGAGAGAGTCTACATTCTCACTCTCACTGGGATCCTGCTGTTCACCTACAGGGTAGCTCAGGACCCCTTCCTACTGGGAGAGTAAGAGCTTTGGTCTCCTAAGTCTTAGACCCATGAGAGAGTCTCACTCACTAGCTCGTCCAGAGTGCTTCTATATCAAGGCTAGTGGCCACCTCCCTGCTCCCAGGACAGTTCTGTAAAGAATCGCAGCATCCTTCTATGAAGCAGTATAGAGAAAAAAATACCCACTCAACAATACAGAAATGGCTGGCAGTTCATGGAATAAAACATTATCCATCCATTTGAAAAGTCTAAGTATGGGATGTTCTCTCTCATATATGAAAGCTATAAAAGTTGACCCAAAAGTAAAATACAGAATGAGGAAGACTGTGGTTTTGTGTGTGTGATTGATGGATTTGATTAGTACTCACAGTCTCAGGTATAGAGATACACATTGGCCTCCATTAATATGATTAATGCATATCAATACAGCTGTATTTAGAAATGCTTTTAATGCAAAAATGCTTCTACATGATATAAGAGCAAAACCCTAAACCTCCCAGAGCCATGACCCCTACCTATGACCCCTGAGCCACCAGCTGCAGTACCTTGGTAGTTTAAAGAAATGCTACTTCTCAGGCCCCACCCAAGACCTTCCAGGTCACAAGTTCTGTGGGTGAGGCTAAAGCAGTGGGAATATGTCCGTGTAGCATGTGAGGATCAGAGAATAACCATCAGGTCCCATGTCATTGAAACCGGCCCTCTTGTCTGTCTGTCACTGCGAACACCAGGCCAGCTGATCCACAACTGCCTGGGGATCCTCCTGTCTCCACCCCCCATCTCACCACGGAGTGGCTAGAATTACATACAGGTATCACCACGTCCAGCTTTGCATGGTTCTGGAGATCCAAACGTAGGTTCCCAGGGTTGGGTCGTAGGCACGGTACCCATTGTGCCAGCTCTGGCCCGAGCTTTTAAGCTTGTCTTCTTAAACATGATCGACAATGGAGCCTTGAGGGGGGCATGCTGCCTGTAAAGGGATGTAGATCTTTCTGTGAGCAGGTCATCGGGGGATTCTGCTGCTTCCTTGACATATTCTAATACTTCTAAATTGGATCTATTTTGTTATCACACTGGAGCAAATTGAAGCATAGTTTTGTTTCTGCCACACACTATTATATCTCTCAGCTGTTTGTACACCTTCAAAGGTCTTTAATCTCTTATTCCTTTTTTTAAAACTTTTTTTTGTTTTATTTTTTATTAGATATTTTCTTTATTTACATTTCAAATATTATCCCCTTTCCACGTTTCCCCTCTGAAAAACCCCTAACCCATACCCCCTCCCCCTGCTCACTAACCCATCCACTCATGCTTCCTTAACCTTGCATTCCCCTACACTGGGGCAATGAGCCTTCACAGGTCCAAAGACCTCTTTTCTCATGATGTCTGACAAGGCCATCCTCTGCTACCCATGTGGCTGGAACCATGGGGTCCCTCTATGTGTACTCTTTGGTTGGTGGTTAAGTCCCTGGGAGCTCTGGGGGTACTGGTTGGTTCATATTGTTGTTTCTTCATATGGGACTGCAAACCCCTTCAGCTCCTTGGGTCCTTTCTCTAGCTCCTCCATAGGTGTCCCTGTGTTCGGTTCAATGGTTGGCTGAGAACATTCCCTTCCGTATTTGTCAGGTACTGGCAGGGCCTCTATGGCTTCCCTATAAGACCTGAGATGGACCAGTCCTTTTGGCCCCTCCACTCAGTTACTGACTTTGCCACTCTCCTGTCTTCAAGTCCCTGCTGTATTTACACATGGCGTTTAAAAACTGCCCATAGCCAGTTCTTTGTACCGCACAGTGTTTCCTTGTGTACACAGTTAGAGGGTAGCGCATGTTCTCACATTAGGAACAGTTTTAGCATCTGCTTTTATTTTCACGAACAATTTACATTTTGTTTGGGTAGATTTTTGTTTTTGTTACCACAACCACTTGGAGTATTTTTAACAAATTGACCCTTCTCCCTCCCAGGGTTCATTTACAAAGTAAGCAGACGGGGTGTATTTGCCTTTCTACAAAGAGGTTAGGTGCTAAAATCAGCAAATCAGTTGACTATCACATGGAACCAAAATTGCTCCATCTCTTTAACAACAGCATAGATTATTGGCCTTCCCACACCGGAATGGATATTCCCAGAGAGGCAGCTGATGTGGGTAGAGGACATATTGGTCAAAAAGGTACTTTCCACATCTCAGGGAATCTTTCGACACTCCAAGATATCCATGGTGCAGGGGCCTCCCTCTCACTTGGAGTCCAGGTGAGGAAGGCTTGAAGGGTGGATGGTGGCGGGTGGATGCCAGAGGCCAACTGCAGGCATCCTCCTCTGTCTCCTTCTATCTTTTCAGATAAGTCTCTCACTAAACCCAGGACTGACCAATTGGCTAGACTGGCTGACTTGTAGGTTTGAGGCATCTTTCTTTCTCTGTCCTCCCAAGGACAGGGCTATAGCCTATCTCCAGACACCTGAGCTCAGGGCTTCATCCTTACAGCGGGCACTTTACTGTTCCATCTCCCCAAGCCCTCCCCTCCTATCTCAAAGGCATTCAGATTATTCCTTTTCTTTTTTGCTGTAGCTGAGGTACATCACGGCCTTTGCCTGGGTCAACTGTGCTTTTGGTAAAATCTCCCTGTATCGTAGCTGTGCCTTCTATCATTCTGAGGACTTCTATCTTTTATGCATCCCCATCCCAGCACCCCACCATCCTATCAGATGTTCTTCCCCTCGAGAAGGACACTGGCCTTTCACTGCTGTCCAGGTTTGACTCAGCCTCAAATCCTAACCCTAAGCCATCCATCCCATCCCGACCTTAGCAGTCAGGAACCCTGACTGCGTGTTTAGGACATACATTTCTCTGTTTATTACATTTACACTTGAATACATCTTTGTCCAGATTTAAGGAGGATGGTTTCTTTGTTGTTGTTTTTGTTTAAAAACAAAACAAAAAAAAAAACAGGGTCTTATGTATTCCAGTGTGGCCTTGAATCCATAGATGTTATAGAGATAAAGAGATAGAAATAGAGAGACAGAGATAAATACAGAGATGAGAAACAGAGAAAGAATGAAAGAAGTAAAGAATGAAAGGAAGGAAGGGAGAGAGGGAGGGAGGCAGGGAGGGAGGGAAGAAGATATGATATGATATGATGATATGATATGATATGATATGATATGATATGATATGATATGATATGATATGATATGATATATAGATTAGAGATATTGATAGAGATAGAAACATCTGTGGTTGGGAGCTCTTAATTGTTCTGATTCCCATGTGCCAGGATTACAATTTGTGTCACTATACCTAGTTTTCTTCTGTAATGAATATAGACCCAGGACTTCTTTCTGCATGCTAGGGAAGCATTCTACCAACTGGACCATATCTTCAGCCCAACTTGAAAGTTCTTGAAGACAGCATCCAGATGTCTTTAGCATCCAACTTTACCTTGAATCCTAAGTCTGCTTTGCCGACCAACAGTGAGCACTTCGAGTCGCCCCCAACACACTGCTTCCTTCCACATCTACAAAGCGGAGAGAACATGCTGCTGACTTCTTAGAGCTGTAGTGAACGCTGGGGGAGATGGTGCACAGAGCAGCTGGTGTGGTACCAGACAGAGACAGCGCATGCTCTTCTCTGAATGGCCCTGCACACGCCTCCTTACTCTCCTTTGTTGTGAGTGGATCAGAGCATCTCCACAAGCATTTGCTTATGGAATGGCTGAATGGATGAGTGTTAATTAAGGAAGCCCACAGAGACCCTTCTGAACTTTCCATGAACACTGAGGAGTTCGCACTAACCCTCACGAATCCATTACACAACATAAACTAACAAGTTCAGTCATTCTTACAGCAAACATGGGATGCTCACCAGTAAATGTTTTCCATCTCCAGAAAGCTTCCAGGAACCCTCCAGGTTAGATCTCATCACACGCCACATTTTCACCCATAAAAATCGAATTAGATCACCGATCTGTGATTTTTATTTTTTTATATTTTGACTCACCACAAGAAAACCTGAGGAGGCTGGGGGCCTTTAGGGAGAAATTTTATACCTAGGGAATGTTTAGGGTAATTTGAAAAATCAGAGCAGGAGTTTGTAAATGGGCACAGTTCGGTCACACCGGTTCTGATCATTTGGGGGCTCGAGATGTCGCCTGAGGAGGGCACAGGGCAAACCCAGCTGCTTTTTGGGTTTGTCAAGCATCTCAAGTTATTCCTCAGGAGTTGGGGTTTGGCAAAGCTCGAAACCCACGTTGCCAAGTCCTTCTTTCCCCTTAATTTTTAAGCCCATGTGTGTTTTAAGGAAATTTAACCCGTATGTTTCTGTTTCCTTTACACTTAACTCATAAAAATGGTTTCTCGGAGCAATTTGATGTCCCCCAAATCTTTGGAGCCTTTATGATGATATTTTCTAACCTTTCTCCCTTCCCTGAGACACAGGAAATTGCATTTTAAAAAAAGAAAGAAAGAAAGAAAATGAATCAAACTGAAAGTCTCAAGGTCAGTATGAGTGGGTCAGATACAAAAGTTCAAGGAGCAGAGCATTTGAGGAAATGACGTGTCCTGCTGCAGCACAGGAGACAGAGTCCTCACCCTGGCAAAATGCCAGGGGCAGCAATGTCCTGAAATAGACTCTCCGGATAACAACGGACTCTCATTGAACTGGCTCTTCTCCCGTCTATACCTCCATATTGAGGAGCCGACTCCCTGTGCCTTAGAATCTAGACCCCCAAGTCCAGCTTCGGAAATCCATGACTGCAGGTGTTATCATTCTGGCCACTGATTTCAAACTACAGTCGTTTCCTTTTAAAAAAAAAAAATACTCGCGTGTGCCCATGTGTGTGGAGGTGCGTGTGCGTGTGCATGTGCACGTGGTGTTCCTCAAGTCAATTCACCTTGCCTTGTCTCTCATTGGCCTGGCCGCAAGCCTCAGGGATCCTCTTTAACCCCACGTGACCAGTGCAGGGGGAGGGCGTGGGGGACAGGGCATTAGAAGCATGTGCAACCGCACCTAGCTGTTTCACCTTCCCTTCCTGGAAACTGGAGTTTGGAGTCTGGAGTCTCAGTCTTCCAGAGTCTGCATCCTCTAGGGCTTCACTCTGGCCTGTTCCCTTTCTGGCAGCCTGTTCAGACTAGACATTAGTGGTCATCAACTCTCACGGCGATGAAACACAATAGTGTGGGGCCAGTCGATCACAATGGCTAAATTTAATCTGAAATGTTCTAAAACTATTCGGCTGGCTCAATCCATCCCATTTTAACTACATGGCATTAGCAGATGGTAACGGAATGAGCTCAGGCTATCTCAGCCATGGAAACCAAAAATCCATTTGGCTATTCATCTCTCCACGTTGTAAATCAGTGCTCTAAGCAAAGGGCTCCCTTGAGTCTCTGCTCTAATACTTTTCAAGCTGGGATTCTTGGGCGATGAGGATGCTGGGCTATGCAGGGCTTCTCTCTACCACGGAGGGTAACTCACGACAGAGATAGGACAGCAAAACGCAACCCTGAATGGCTGGATGTAGACTAATCATCCAATTAGTAAACTGTCTACAGTGAAGCTGTCTACAGAACATGGACACCAAACCAAGGTCCCAGGGCTGCAAAGATTTTGGATGACTGACAGACAGGAGCCAACCTAGAAAATTCAAGAGCCCATAGGGATATCAAATTTCACACCTGGATAAGTCACCGGTGGGCCTGTGGTTTGGTCCATGTTGTAACACTAGTGTGTGTACATCCTCAGAACCACCAAAACAAACAAAAAAATCCTCAAGACAGGCAAGAAGAGTAGCTTAATATCTGCGACTCTCCAGGGCTCCCAGGACTGCCACATCTAAGTTCACTATGCAAAACCAGGCCCTGGATCACATATTACTTATACCAACCCCCAGAACTTTACTGTATATCAAGTGTGCCAAACACGAGGAAGCCGAGGTCCCTAACGTTGTTTACTGAAACAATCCGTTTGCTTAGTTGAGAGAAGTTCTAGAATTCAAGAGCAGTCGAACTCCAGAGCCAGTCTCTTCCTCTAGAAGGACATCTCAGTTCATTGCGATAGTTACTGACATTGATAAGAACCTGTTGAGACAGGCAGAATTACAGTTTCAGTCCCACAAACCCACCCTCTCCCAAGGCAACCACATTATTAGCATAGAGACTGTATTTCTATCTATTCTGTCTATATTATCAAATCTAGAAACTCTTTGGACACACACATGAAAACTGGTTTTAAACCTGGATTTTTAAAACCTTGCCTGGAGGATCCTTTAATGTCAGTGTGTACCTATCAACCCTCCTTTCTTCTGAGCCCAGGCTTCTCCACGTAGCTCCACCTGGCCTCAGACTTGGACCTTCCTGCCACACAGAGTCCCAAGTACCGAGATTTCTGGTGTGAGCTACTAAACCCGGCACAGACCAGCCCCTTTTGTATTCTCCCTAAAAACATATTAACATATGTTCCTTGTACAAAATAATGTGTCTCATCGTGGCATTTTCATGCAGGTATACAATTTATTTGATCAAACCTCTTCCCCTCCTGCCGATTCGTTTCTTCTTCTCAGTCCCACCTCTGATTTCAAGCCATCCATGTGTAGATTAAATAGGGAGATAGGTAGGTAGATACCACACATGCAAGAAAATATATTGTATTTATCTTTCTGGCTTATTTCACCACACAATGGTCTCCAGCTCTTTCAGCTGCATCCTATTCTACTTTAAATGTTGCCATTTTCTTAAACTTATTAAGTAGTTCAATTGATCCCAACTTTTGATAACTGAGGGCCCAGTTACAGTAAAGTGTGTCTCGCTTATCCTTAAGTTACTGCACTCTTATTAACAAGCAATACATTTGTTAGGTTTTACTAATAAATAACTAGTCATATACAATCCATGCCGTGACACTGTCCCCTGCCCCACAACCCCTTTCTCCTTGGCCTCTTACGAGGGATGTTGAAAGTTAGGTAAATAGTAGCCAAATTCTCAGGCATGAAATGTTATCTTCCCTCTTGGACTTTTAGATAGAGAAACTCTGGGAGCCAATGATTCCATTAGTCTTGAAGGACAATCATTACAGTCCAACTCAGATGCAGTTTTGTTGGCTGAGTTTTAAAAGTGATCCTGTATGCAATATTACATTCAACAAACACATACTCTCTCTTCTATCCCTTCTTCCCTTCTGTTCTCTCCCTCTCTCCATCCATGCATCCTTCTCTTCTTCCCTCCCCAACTCTCTCTCTCTCTCTCTCTCTCTCTCTCTCTCTCTCTCTCTGTGTGTGTGTGTGTGTGTGTGTGTGTCTCTCTCTGTGTGTAAAGCACTGAACTAAGCCTTGGTTAGAC
>BDUI01004921.1:86424-99848 GCA_002335545.1 Apodemus speciosus
AGCCTCCCACCAACTGAGACGCATCCTCAGCCCCTTCTGAGTCACTTTCTTACCTCAAATTCCAGCTCCAAAACCACCTGCCACTTCTCAGAGTGAGCTGGCAGGCGCCAGGATGTCTCCAGAGAGGGGAAGAGTTTTCATGAATACAWGATGCCTTGCCCATTAGCTTAGGACATGACCAACCCCAAATTAATGCTCCACTTCTCTGCTTATGGCCAAGAGACAATCTCCTGATTCACTAGAGACTCATATACAAAATTTAGAGGTTRGTTTGTCTCCAGGCATAAATGACAAAGCAGATGGGGTGTCTGATCAGAGGCCGAAATTATATCTGAAGTCATTGAAGCAGTAGCTTAGCATTCATTTGACAGTGTACCTTGATAGAGCTTTACAAAGATCCTTAATGCTGTTGCTAGGTTAGGACTGTGTGTGCATGTGCGTGTGCGTGTGCGTGCGTGCGTGCGTGCGTGCGTGCGTGTGTGTGTGTGTGTGTGTGTGTGTGTGTGTGTTACATATGAGCTCTTGAGGCAGCAAAGCTTCCCTACCATAACCAATATGTGCAAAGGTCATTGCGCTTTTTATTTCTGAGGGAGATATAGGAGAAGCCTTCTTGCATGGCTTTCTAGGAAATTCATTTTTTGTGTTGCATTAGTCACGTGAAGCACAGCACTGGGGAAGGAGCCAGGTACACCCATATGTGGCTGGCACAGAAACAGCATTGGAATCTTCCTCATGAGGCTGAGCCTCGTGGGATCCTAAGCCCCGTGTTTGCTGACTACTGTTTCACTCCCACTCAGAACCATGCCTAAGATGAGCAGCCTCAGTTCTCTTAAGGGACCCCCCCCATAAGGGAGGAGAGAGGGGACGCTGCCGCCACCTGTGTGCTGCTGAAGCCCAGCAGCTGTGGGAGCACGTCTTTGAAGGGGCTCTTGAGTCACAGGTGGTAACTCTTCCCCTCCACTAATGTGGTACAGAGCTCACTGGCTGCCTCACTGTCCCTTTGTGAACCTGTGAGTGACAGTTGATTTTGATTCAGTATTGTGTGCCATGAAGCTTGTTGTTCCCGAGTGCCATTCTGAATGGTCCTTGCAGATACAATAGGCTAAACACGCACATGAAGTCATGGCCCCCTTTTACCACACACACACACACACACACACACACACACACACACACACGCTTGAGAAAACCAGCCTCCCCCCTGCTGCAGTCCTGAGAATATACCTAGACTCTAAGCCACGCTGTCTCCCTCTCCCCTCCTCTCCCCATGCATCGTTCCTGCTTTTCTTTCACTTCAGAAGAAGCTTAGTGATCATGGACTTCGGCTCTTGCCCGGAGTGATCCTGTTCGCATTTTATTCTTTGCACAGAATAGGAAGGAGGTTCGCTTGCTTTGCGCAGAGGCTGAGCTCCAGGAGAAAGCAGAGCCAATGTGATTTATTGAATGAAAGCACTGGACACTTACCAGCAACTTGTTCCTCTGCTGCCTCGAAGAGATTAAGCTGGTAAGTCAAATGTATTGTTTTTCTTTCTCCATGTATAAATGTGGGGCTTCCTCTGGCATTGATGAGTTTTTAAATGTGCTTGTGTTAGTGTGATTGAAATTGTATATGTATATGTATGTGTATGTATATGTGTATGTGTGTGTATGTGTAGTATATGTGTATGTATGTGTATGTGTATATGTATATGATGTATATGTATGTGTTGATGTGTGCATCTTCCAAAGTTCACTGCAGCGGTCCTTGAAGAATGTGTCTACGCATGTACGTAGTGGTCTGAGAGAGTACATACACTGCCATGTGGAATGGCAAGGATCAGGGTGGGGGAGGCCCATTTCTGACAAGTGGGCATTCTCCTTGCAGCAAGCTCAGTCGCAAGAAGTGCTTGCATAACTGGCTACCGCTAGCTATTAAAATAAGTGACCGTTTTGTGGTAGAGATCATTTTTCACTCAGGTTTCTGAACRTCTCACAAAATACCTGTTGGATCAGGTAAAGTAGGTCCCGCCATGCTGATGATGCAAACCCAGGCTTGCTGCTGTCTTTGACTCTAGCTCGCAGGATAAGCATGTAGAGCATGAAATCAGAGCTCTGTCCACCTTGGGCCAGCCTGCCCATAAGCCACATGAAGACTGACGGCGAGGATCGCATGATAGTTAGGATCCCTGCCAGGGTTACACAGCAGGTGTGCATTTGAGGTCTTGCTTGACTCTCCATCTTCTCTTTATTCCTCTAAGATTGACAGGGAGGCTTCAAAGTGGGGCTCTGTAAGTGTCTGGTTGCCTGTGTTGGTTATTGGTATGTCCGTGGCCACAAGGAGTACCACTGATATTTGAAGATGAGTTGGTTGCTCTGCTGGCTTCTGAAAACCCCCATATCTACTTGCCTTCCCAATGTCCTAAACAAGATATGAGCTGACCTCTGCAGGGGTGGGTGGGGAAGGGGACAGAGCTATTGCTATTGCTTTTCCTACCGTCTTTAGCTGGTCCCCCATAGTCTTGTTTGCCTGGCTACCCCGAGGCTTTATGGCAGCCTCAATCCATCTCTGGTGAGTTCAGAGTCCATATAAATGTCATAGAGTTTAAAGTCTCTGGTGCACTCCCTCTGCTGTAGATCCCTGGCCACTTGGATGGAGTTGTGGCCTCGGGTGCTGACAAAGACGGATGATGTTAGAACAGAGAACAGCGGGATTCTTCAAATAAAAACCAAAGTCAGGAAATCTGAGAGATGGGTGAGGCCCCTTCTAGTTGAAAGGATCCCCAGGCCACTACTCCATCACAGAGAAAAGTCTTTCTCCCAAGTGACTGTCACTGTTTCACAAATGATGGCGTGAGCGATCAAAGGAGACAGGGTTGCCTACTGGTTAGACAACTTGGGACAGAAGAGTGTGTTTACTAATTCCCACACTCTGGACAATTCCGTTGGGCTCCCTGGATCTCTGTCTCTCTATCCCCCCATTACTGGCTGTTTTGAAGTAGACATGCTAAGCTTGGTTAACATAGCCACAAGACACTGCTTTCAGCTCTGTCTACAGCGCCCTTGTTCATACACTCAAACCATCAGAGACCCTTAGGGCATGCATGTGAGGACCAGGGGATCTGTGTCTTTTCCCTCCTCTGAGGGATACAGAGGATCTGGTAAGAAGCATGAGTGCATTTAGTTAAAGAGAGAACGGAGCCAAAAAGTTAAACTTGAAGAAACTCAAATTTAAGTAAATAGGGCATTTCTTCAAGATTTTTTTTTTTCAGTTAGCAGCAACTGATTTTCTATACACATGATTCTAAAATCTGAAGTCTTGAGTTTTTTAGAAGAGATATGCAGGTGTTGTATGGTGGGAGGAGGGCAGGTGTGGGTAGAATCCATGTATAGAACTCACAACTTTCAGCTGTTTGGTTACACAGTGTTACCATCTATAAAGGCCCCATAGTGTGAGGAGTTCTAGAAGCCTATTCTGGCTCCCATTAAGCTGTTTCACCCCAATAAACTACTAATACCTCTTGTATTAAGGTAAGTGAAGTTATTTCCTTGGAGATTGTGGACTGCTAGGTATTTCTGTCTTTTAGAAAGCGCATTCTCAGAAGGAGTAACTCATTAGCCATTGGTCCCTTCCCATATGTGAATATATTATTTTAACCTCAAGGGTGTCCAACTGATGAATGATTATCATATCAATTATTCTGATTTCTATTGGCCTTACTCCAACCTTCATGAATTTCCTTTATAGTTACCTTGCTCTTGATCAGAAAAGCAAGGAATGCTTTGGTCATGTGTTACCCTCTTTCTATGGACTCCTTGAAGATATCCTCTTGATCAGTGGTTCTCAACCTTTTTAATGCTGTGACCCTTTAATATAGTTCCTCATGTTGTGGTGAAACCCAACCATAAAATTATTTCATTGTTACTTCGCAACTGTAATTTTGCTACTGTTATGAATCACACATCTGATATTCAGACTGTCTGATATTCGACCCACAGGTTGAGTACCACTAGATTCAGAGTCACTTGGAGAAGAACAGATTTTCTTCTCCTCTGTGAAATCCACATTTCGGCACAGGTGGAGAATTAATATTTACTAGGGACACACTTTGTATTTGTCAGGACATTCTAAAGATGAATGTTGGAGATGTACTTTGTGTTACAGAAATCTTAGGCTAAGTATATTTTGCCTCAAAAGGGGTAGGGGGATCATCAAAAAATATCTCACAATGTTCTCTCTTAGAGTTCTTCCTTCTCTCTCTCTCTCTCTCTCTCTCTCTCTCTCTCTCTCTCTCTCTCTCTCTCTCTTGTATTTTAGTTCATTCCTTATTATTTTCATATCTTTGTGTGTGGCCTACTAAATTGAGTTAGGGTTGCTTGGATATGGGTGGGGAGGGGTTGTATTTAATTGGGCTTGTATTTACTTGTGTCTACACCACTGAGGAACATGACTCCACTTCCCTGAGCAACCATGAACCATTATGATACCTCAGGTATGATACCTTCTCCATGATAGAGAGTCAATGGATCCTGTCATAGGCAAGTAGCCACTGCTCCTGTGAGTTTATACGTACAAGAGTGTGTCATGGACAGACGACAGCTTCTCATGCCACCCCTTCCCACCTTCTGGATCTTAAATTACTCYCCATCCATTATGTATGCCTTGGGAAAAGCAAATGTCCTGTTTGGGGTGGACTCRCTCAGTTTCCACCCCTTCCTCCGTTGTAAGGATTTTCTATGTTAATCACCACCCACTTCAAACTGAAGCTTTTCTGACCGAGGCTGAGAGCTGCCCTAGTCTGTGAGGATATACAGGAAATAGCAGGCTATTTGATACCATRTTCACATAGCAAAGTAACAGCAATAGGTTCCCCGTTATGGTTTGGGACCTCCACAGCCATGGGCTCTTGAACAGATTCACAGCACCTGGCATGCATTCTTGTGTAGTGGCTTTAAAGATCTAACTAGAAGGCTGTTGGTGACTCCTATAGTCACGAGCTCTCTGGCTTTTTTTTTTCAAGAGACTCATAAATGAATCCAATACTCCCACACCCCTTCCTTTGCAAATAACCTTCTAGCTACCACCAAATGCAAATCTCAGCCTTTGAAGAATGTGTGTTTTTACTTTTAATTGGGATGTACTAATAGCACACATGTATTGATTGCACTGTGAAATTCAAGTGTGCGTGGGTAATGTGAATCATCACATTGGGGTTACTGATGCATCCGTCACTTAAGGGTGTCTGGTGTTCCTTGCTACATAGCTTAATGTATTTGCTCCTTATCGAGTGTGTCAGATCCTGAATGTATCAGCCCTGCTACCTCTCCAGGCTAAGGTCCATGTACACAGCACCTGATGAAATGCACCTCTGCACATGTCAGAGCCAGGAGGCTTCCATTCCCTGCCTCCAGCGCATTCTACAGCCCGTAGGCACGTCCTCTCCTGTCTCTACATCCTAACCTGAGCTTGTGTCCCTAGAGTTTCATTTCCACTCTTGCTAACTAGTTCGCATTCGTCATTCAAACTTATTTTTGTGAGTCACCTTCTCGGACCCATTTTCCAGTCCCTCTTGGAACTTCCTGTTGGAACCTCTATGGTCACTTCCTGTTGCTCACAATGTCAGCCGTTCACTTCTCTGTGACACTTTTCTGTCTTAGGCCTTTTAAGGGAAATGTTTAGAGGTTAAGAGCTCAGATACTGATCCATGTGGCTTGCATTTGAATTCTAGATCTGCCCTTTAACTGAACCTTGGATGCTACTAAAATGTGATAATAATTCTGCCTTCAAATGTCTATTAAGGGCCTGGAGACATTTGCATGTGTGAAAGTAGTGCAGCGGGCTAGATGTTTATGTCCCTTCCAACTGCAGATAATGGAATCCTAACCCTACAGTCAACAGTGTTAGGACAAGCAGCGCAATAAGACCAGGAAAGTAGAGCTTCTAGGTGGGGTTAGTGTTTCTCTAAGAGACCTCGGAGAGCTGGCTTGACTATGCTACTACAAGGATACAGAAAGAAGGCTGTGTGTATGAACCAGAGAACAGGGACACTGAATCTTCAGGCACCTTGGTCTTGACCTTCCCAGCCTCTAGAACGGTGAGAAATAAGTTCCTGTTGCTTCTAAGTCACTCAGTCGGTCAGTTTGTGAGTCATGGACACAGCAGCACAAATGGTCTGAGACACACATGATTCTACTGCCCAACTCTCTCCAAGTGTTGTAGAGTATATACTGTCATTCACCCGGCCCATTATTTCATAGCTGTGTGTTCATCTCACTGTCCTTCCTTCTAAGCTGTGAACACTCTCGGAAACAGCTCAAGTAACAGCTTTAACTTGTGTAGGACTTTCCTTGTGTTTGTGTTGAAAGTCTTGCACACAGGGCTTCTGTAATCCCAGAAAATCTGACAGTTCATGACTGTGGAAGATCATATCTACGTTCTTATGAGCTCCTAGAGCCGCTCGTAGGAAGCCTAGGCTACAGTTAGATATCTGCACATAGAGTTAGATATCTGCACATAGATTTTGAACTACAGAGTCGCCGTTAATTACTGCTTGGCCTTATTCTCCATAAGCACATTCTCCAAAACTAAATGTCAGGGCCAGCAATATGGATCAGTGGGCGGAGGTGCCTGCCGCCAATCGTGACAACATGAATTCCACCCCTAGTTCCCACTAGCGGAAGGGGAGAACCAACTCCTAAAAGTTGTCACTGACCTCGACAGGTATGCTATGCTATGAGCACATGTCCACTGCATGTACAAGCATGAGTATACCACACACACACACACACACACACACACACACACACTCACACACACACAAATATAATTTTAAAAAATGTTTATAAGAACTTAAAAATCAGTGTTCCTCATGAGTCACAACTGACATTTCATGTATATATATTTCGTTTCAAAGGGCACAGAGACTAGACAGGTAGCTACCACTGTTATATGTCAATGCTGTAATAGAGTTGGCCACCCCTTAGCAATCAAAGCACACCTGTCATGTTAACAGCAGGTGGAGAATAGAAGGGGTCAAACTTTCTTCAGTCTGGTGACAGGCAGGTTAAAGCCAGAAGGTCCTCCAATTCACATCACAGCCTAAAGAACAATATTTCCTGGTCAAAAATGTCCCCTTTGCTGAGCACATCTGTCCCCTCAGCTATTGGGAATGACTAAAGCTCTAGTTTCTAATATGCTGTGTCTCAAAATCACTTCTCATCTAGGCTGGCTCAGACTGCTTCCAAAAGTACAGTGGCACTGAAAACTTTCCACAACCGAGCTCCAGTGGAGGCATAACCAGGACAAGAAGTCTTGACTTTGGAATGAAGGGCGAGCACTGAGAAGCTGCCAGGCAGCCAGGCTAAGCCACCTTAGCAACAATGGTAGCAGAACTGTTAGACGCACTGGCTTTGGAGGTCAGAGTTTACATCATTCTGCCTGATTTTCTGGTTATATGGTCCTGGATAAATTACCTAGCCCCTCTGGGACCCAGTTTCCTTGTTTGTAAAATGAAGACACCCCTTTCTCAGTCTTCTAGCTAAGCTCAAATATAAAATGATAAAATATAAAGATAAAATGATGGTACTTGTATCTGGACAGGGTTGTTAATGCATCTTATCTCCATCTACGAAAGCACAGCTTGATTGCCCCATTGTACATTGGGAGATAAAATTCATGTCATCGAAGTCAAAGGGAAAAGGGAAACTTATTAGAGACGAGGGAGGGAAAGCAAATGGAGTTGGGCTTGCATGTAGTGTACTCAGAGCCTCATGAGTAAAATCCTGTGGGGGGTTTGGAAAGATGGCTCAGAGGTTACAGAGCACAGGCTTGCTCTCTAGAGCTCTGGGGTTTGATTCCCAGCACCCACGTGGTAGCTCATACTGGCTATAAATTTCAATTCCAGGGACTCTCATGCCCTCTTCTGACCTCTGTGAGCACCACGCATGTACATGGTATGTATATGCAAGCAAAACCCATATTCAAGCACATGAGCCAACAGAGGCTGCTCTTCTTCAAACCATTAGACATTGTTCATAAGGAGTTTCCAGGGCAGTCTGTGGCAGGGAAATGGAAATGAATTACCTATCTCCTGGGGACTTCTTACCTCTTATTTCTCAGTGGCCTAATTTTGAGAGTTCTAGATAGTGTCACTGGGCCAGGGCTAAGGCAGCTACTGTCAGAATGAATGCGTTGGAGAACCATACCCAAGAAAGGGTATTTGGCAGAAACCCCTCAGGTGTGTAAGGAAGCAGCAGACCCCAAGCTGCAGGCAGTCATGGAGTCTGTCTGCAGAACATCCTCTCTACAGGCTACCTTATCACCTCAGGCCTGTCACTGTTGCTAGACAGAGTTCAGACAAAGCTATAACAGTTCAAACAACAGTAGTTTTTGATAATCCCAATTTGCAGATTATTTTATGACTTTCACTTTGAGTGTTTCCTCTAAGGATGTTATTCTGTCCAAATTAAAAAAATCATCTGTGTTTTTGTCTAGAATATTTACAGTTTCAGCACTTACATTTAGACCTCTGGATCAGCCAGTGCAATGGTTGCTATGCAAACTTGAGGAACAACTTTCCTCAGAATCCATGTNCAACTCCTAAAAGTTGTCACTGACCTCGACAGGTATGCTATGCTATGAGCACATGTCCACTGCATGTACAAGCATGAGTATACCACACACACACACACACACACACACACACACACACTCACACACACACAAATATAATTTTAAAAAATGTTTATAAGAACTTAAAAATCAGTGTTCCTCATGAGTCACAACTGACATTTCATGTATATATATTTCGTTTCAAAGGGCACAGAGACTAGACAGGTAGCTACCACTGTTATATGTCAATGCTGTAATAGAGTTGGCCACCCCTTAGCAATCAAAGCACACCTGTCATGTTAACAGCAGGTGGAGAATAGAAGGGGTCAAACTTTCTTCAGTCTGGTGACAGGCAGGTTAAAGCCAGAAGGTCCTCCAATTCACATCACAGCCTAAAGAACAATATTTCCTGGTCAAAAATGTCCCCTTTGCTGAGCACATCTGTCCCCTCAGCTATTGGGAATGACTAAAGCTCTAGTTTCTAATATGCTGTGTCTCAAAATCACTTCTCATCTAGGCTGGCTCAGACTGCTTCCAAAAGTACAGTGGCACTGAAAACTTTCCACAACCGAGCTCCAGTGGAGGCATAACCAGGACAAGAAGTCTTGACTTTGGAATGAAGGGCGAGCACTGAGAAGCTGCCAGGCAGCCAGGCTAAGCCACCTTAGCAACAATGGTAGCAGAACTGTTAGACGCACTGGCTTTGGAGGTCAGAGTTTACATCATTCTGCCTGATTTTCTGGTTATATGGTCCTGGATAAATTACCTAGCCCCTCTGGGACCCAGTTTCCTTGTTTGTAAAATGAAGACACCCCTTTCTCAGTCTTCTAGCTAAGCTCAAATATAAAATGATAAAATATAAAGATAAAATGATGGTACTTGTATCTGGACAGGGTTGTTAATGCATCTTATCTCCATCTACGAAAGCACAGCTTGATTGCCCCATTGTACATTGGGAGATAAAATTCATGTCATCGAAGTCAAAGGGAAAAGGGAAACTTATTAGAGACGAGGGAGGGAAAGCAAATGGAGTTGGGCTTGCATGTAGTGTACTCAGAGCCTCATGAGTAAAATCCTGTGGGGGGTTTGGAAAGATGGCTCAGAGGTTACAGAGCACAGGCTTGCTCTCTAGAGCTCTGGGGTTTGATTCCCAGCACCCACGTGGTAGCTCATACTGGCTATAAATTTCAATTCCAGGGACTCTCATGCCCTCTTCTGACCTCTGTGAGCACCACGCATGTACATGGTATGTATATGCAAGCAAAACCCATATTCAAGCACATGAGCCAACAGAGGCTGCTCTTCTTCAAACCATTAGACATTGTTCATAAGGAGTTTCCAGGGCAGTCTGTGGCAGGGAAATGGAAATGAATTACCTATCTCCTGGGGACTTCTTACCTCTTATTTCTCAGTGGCCTAATTTTGAGAGTTCTAGATAGTGTCACTGGGCCAGGGCTAAGGCAGCTACTGTCAGAATGAATGCGTTGGAGAACCATACCCAAGAAAGGGTATTTGGCAGAAACCCCTCAGGTGTGTAAGGAAGCAGCAGACCCCAAGCTGCAGGCAGTCATGGAGTCTGTCTGCAGAACATCCTCTCTACAGGCTACCTTATCACCTCAGGCCTGTCACTGTTGCTAGACAGAGTTCAGACAAAGCTATAACAGTTCAAACAACAGTAGTTTTTGATAATCCCAATTTGCAGATTATTTTATGACTTTCACTTTGAGTGTTTCCTCTAAGGATGTTATTCTGTCCAAATTAAAAAAATCATCTGTGTTTTTGTCTAGAATATTTACAGTTTCAGCACTTACATTTAGACCTCTGGATCAGCCAGTGCAATGGTTGCTATGCAAACTTGAGGAACAACTTTCCTCAGAATCCATGTMAATGCTGGGTGCACATGGTGGCCCACCTTTATTTCCAGCCCAAAGGGAGGTGGTGACAGAGGATCCCTGAAGCCACTGGCTGACTGGACTAGCCAAAACATCAACTACAGTTCAGTCTAGAAGTCCCAATCTATCTAATAAGGCAGATCTTGATGGAAGAATACTCTTTGTCAACAACCTCAGGTCTTCACAAACATACACACACATACACATGAACCCACACATGTGTGAACCCACAGGTATACAAACATCACATACCAACACCTAAAAAAGATCTATGATTTACTTCAGAGTAGCTTTTTGTACAAAGTGTGAAGCCGGGGTTGGAGGTGTTCGGTTTTGGTTCTTACCCAAGGCTATCCCAGTGTTACAGCACTGACAGGTGACTGTCTTCCCTATCTAATTACCTCAGTGCATTTTCCAAAAGCCATTAACCCTATGTGTTCAGATTATTTGCAGGGCTTCGGTTCTATTTCACGTATCTACATTGCTATCCTAACTTCATTGTCTTTATCTACATAGTGATTCTAAAACTGACCCTGTAAGCCTTCACCTCTGTGGCTTTATAGTGAGTCTTAGGACCAGGATGTAGAAGTCAGCTAGTTATGCTTTATTATTTTGCCTTTATTAGATCCCTTGCTTTTCTCTACAAATATCACCATGAAAGTACTTTCAGCTGGTATTTTGATTGGGTTGGCCTTTAGTCATAAATGAGAATCATTTATGACTAAATTATCACTAAAGTGTGATGTTGACTATGATTTCATATTAATTTACTATAACCACAGAACCTGACAGAAATGAGAGGTGGGAGTTCTATGTCTGCTCATAGACTCCGGGGGCTTCAGTCCATCACACTGGGAATGTCCGCGGCAGAGGAAACGCGAAGCAGAAGTTCCTGGCCTCATGGCAGACCATGGAGCAGAGAATGAGGCAGCAAGTGGAGACTTGGCGTGGCCTCCAAACTTCCACCTGCTAGGATTCACAGCCTTCCCAAGTAATGTTAGCAACTAGGGGACACACGTCCAAAACGCGACCCCATAGGGAACATTACAGAAACAACATTTAACCAAGTCTTTGTTCATCCTCTCTGGCTGAAGAAGTTCCCTCATACACCTGCAAGTTCTTTTCAATTCCAACTGGATTCTCTGTATGATAAATCCAACCACCTTCTTGCATCTATCAAAGTGACTGTGCAGTGTTTCCTCTTCTCCTTAGCATGAGTTGGTTTATCTTGAAGCGTGTGGATAGTCTGTCTACACAAGTGTGTTGTGGAGTTCCAGGGAATTTTTCATTTCAGTCATTCTAGTTTTCAGGTCCAGGTCTACTCTGTTCTGTTTTGTGATTCAGTCTCTTTAATAAAAGTCTTAGTGTAGTGAGATGCCATTCTCGCTATACCTTTTAGACTGGATTCCCTTTAGCTCTTTAAACACATTCAAAATGGTTGGATGTTTTGTGCAGTAACAGTAACATTTGGCTTCCTTGGGGACAATGGTGATTGACCTGTTTATCTTCTCAGATGTGACATGGGTTTTATTTATGTCTTACAATTTTCTCCTGAGAGCTAGGTGTTTTAATAATTATACAATTATATAGCAACTGTGAAAACCATATCATCCCGTCTCTCTGGCATTTGTTGTTGTCTAGTAACTTTTCAGACCTTAAATCTATGRTAGCTATATTTTTGGAATATACGGCCATTGACATCCCTGCTTGGTTGTAGCTGAGTGTCAGAGGCAGAACAGAGATGACTCTAATGCCTAGAATCAGGGAGTCTCCGTCCTGTATACATTAGGACACACTGCCAACATTCCACAGGGTGGTGGCAACTCTACCTTAATCTTCATCTCCTGCTTGCACAGAGCCTCCTAGTTAAACAGAGGGGGGAGGGGAGAGCAGGAGCCTCTCATAATATTTCTTTCCTACCTGGCTCCCATCCGTAAGCATGCGCATGCTCTGCTAGACTCTCAGTAACATCGCCAGAGCTTTTCAAATCCCTTTGTTTCTAAACCACTCCCAAAGTTGAGAGCAATTTCAAAGACTTGTTTAAAAAATGTCAATGTCCGAAAACAAATTCTCTAGAGGAAGAGGCCCGTTGGTCTTGGGGGGGCTGCGAGTCAAACAAAAATGACAAGCATGCTGAGTGGATCTCCTAGGGAACAAGCAGACAGATCAAATAATGATACTTCTAAGGGGTGGAAATGAAATGTTGAAGGACCACCAACCTCATGATCCCTCGCCGGCGCCTCGGAGTCTCATTTATTTCAAGGAGGTTTGATTTTCAAGGCTAACAAAAACTGGGGACAATGAGAATGGCGAATGTAACCAAGCTTGATACATGTCCTGGATTCAGCTCTCCACCTTAAATAAGCAATCCCTTTTGTCTAATTTTTCAATTTCATTATTTTTTTATCTCACGTTCCCCTCTAAGACCTGAGAGTTCTACCTTCTGTTTTCATGTTTGTAMGCATGACTAATAAAAATGTAAAAACAAAATAGCTACATTTGCATTTTTCTATCAGGATTTTTTTTWWWAAAAAAAAAGCAAAGTACAAAAATTAATCATAAGGCTATGTTAAAAGCCTGTAAGAAAGATGAATGATGATTCTAAATCTTGGTGTCTGTAGTTTTGCAGAAAGACTTGGGGTGACTTAATAGTTGCTGCTATTTATTGCTAGGCTACCATGCATCAAAAGAGAGCAATTTTCATTTCTTCACCAGTTTAATCTTCACAACGTTTTACCCAATGTTCTGTTGTCTGGTTACATATGATATATAAGATCAGAGTGTTGAAGTAAGGCACCTGAACCCACATATGCTGAAGATAGCATTATCACCAGTCAARCATGAGTCTATCCAATTCCAAAGGTCGTCCATTTGCAGAAGAGTGAGAAACAAAAGCAGTTAGTTGATGGAGACATTCATAGCCTTAAAGATAGACAACAGAAATT